>PVLA01005341.1:0-149262 GCA_004027455.1 Hydrochoerus hydrochaeris
AAACAGTGTTTCTCTATGGCAGCTTCTAGGCTGGCCTTGAGTTCTGCCCAGGCTGTCCTTAAACTTGAGCTGCTCCTGCCTCAGCCTGTCCACTGCTAGGATTACAGGTGTGCAGCACGACACAAGTTTATGGCAAGTTTCTTCCACGAACTGTCTTTTGTTTTTGTATTTGTTGTGTTTTGTGCTATTTGTAGTATTAAAGTCTGATATTTCCAAAGTTATTAAAAGTGATTCTTAAATCAGCTTCACTTTTTTTTTTTCATTTTTCATTAAGAACTTCTCTCTACTTTCTTGGTTATATTACTGTATTTCATATTTTGGGGAATGAAGTGTTGTTTATTCCCTTTAAATCTTTCAATTATTTTCTTTACAGAATTGTTTTAATAACGATATTTTCCATATTGTTATCCACTTTGCTTATATATCATAGATGTAATATTAAGTAGACTTTTAATCTATATTTAAAAGAATAACTGTGTGACACTTTAAAAATTAGCTTTGTACTCATACATGTCTATAGTTTTAATTTTCACTTTTTAAATGATAGCAACTGTAAAATGTGTTTATGTTTTCAGCTGAGTGCTTTTGCCAAAAAGTCAAAAAGTTTTAAAAATGGAAACAAGTTTGCAACGTAAAAAGTGTACAGTAGGTTAAGGGTTATCTATCTGAGAAGGAAGGCAAGTGTGTTTTTGTAGTTGAGTGTAGCCCTCATGTGTGGTACTAATAAAGCTGATAGCTTGCCGTGGTGCTCTGAGCCTTCCACGGATTTGCTCCCAAGTGGCTCACTCAGGGCTACTTCCAGTCCCGCGGGGCCATCTGTGGCAGGTCTCCTACACCACTGCACTTTGTAAATCTCTCATGGCACATTTTAATAGACCATTCTGTGTTTAAATGGGGTCCGGTACGTCACCCCTCACCCTTGCAGCCCTGACGCTTAGGCACAGAGGTCCGTGCCACGCAGCCCAAGCGATGGTCAGCTATGCCGTCTAAGGGTGAGCAGGTGATTGAGATACTTGCATAAAGATGACATCACTTGACCCACTTTTTAACTGTATCCCTTACTGCGTTTCTTAGAATGTCAGTGAGTGACATATTAGTGTAATTATATCTGATGTGCTTCCTTGTCCTTTAAAATAAATTCTATTTTTAGAGTAGCATTAGATTCACGGCAGAAAGTGAACAGAAAGTACAGAATTGTTATATATCTCAGGGCCTGTCTGCTCCATCTTGCACTGGAGTGGTACATATATCAAATGACTGAGTCGAGGATATAGCTCAGTGGCACAGCGCCTGCCTGACAAGGGCAAGGTCCTGAGTTTGATTCCCAGTACCCGTCTCCAAAAAAAAAAAAAAAAGATCGACATGCTATTATCACCCCAAGTCCACAGATTCTGTTAGGTTTCTCTTCTAGTGGTTTAATTTCTACAGGTTTTATAATATCTAATGACACAGCTCGACTGTCACAGTGTCATACAGGCTAAGGTCCCTACACTGAAAACCCTCTGTTCTGCCATTGTTCATTCCTGTGCTCCCTGAGCCCCTCTTTACCCCATTTCCACAGATTTCTTTACCTGGAGCACAGATCACTGGACTCACAGAGCACGTGGCCTTCTCAGGTGGCTTCTTTCACTTTGCAATATGCATTTAAGATTCCTCCATGTCACTTTATGGATTGATAACTCACTTCTTATAAGTGCTGTGTGGTATCCTGTGGCTGGATGGACCATGGTCTATTTTTCCATTAACCTAACTTGAAGGACATTTCAGTTGCTCCCACATTTGGACAGTTACGATTAAAGCTGCTATAAAATCCTTGGGTAAGTTTTTGTGGGGTCATAACTTTCCAACTCATTTGCTTAAAATCCAGCGAGGGATCATATGGCTATTCATCTTTTTTTTAGGAAACTGCCAAATTGTCTTCCAAAGTATTACTTTGTATTTCTACCAGCAAAGAATGGGAATTCCTAAGGCTCCACGTCCTCAGCAGCTATGGGTTCATCAGTGTCGTGGACTTTCAGCATTTAACAGTGTGAAGTGGCATCTCATTGGCACTGTAATTTGCAGTTCTCTAAAGACATGACATTAAGCATGTTTTGATATTTGTCATCTGTGTCTTCTTTCTTTGTGTCTTCTGTGTCTTCTACGCTGCTCTGTTTGGGTTAGTTTACTTTTTTAGTGGCTTGTTCATTTGTTTTGTGTGATTTTTGTCCTGGAGACTGAACTGAGGGTCTTTGCACTGAGCTAACATCACCTGCTCTTTTGATCTCCCCCTAAGTCACTAAGCTGCCAAAGCTCAAATGTGTAGTTCTCCTGCCTCAGCCTATTGGAGCATGGCTACTGCAAGTGTGCACCACCACTCCTGGCAAATTGTTCATTTTCTTATTGCTGCATTTGAAGAATTCTTGATATCTTACATGGCAGTGCTCCATGGCAGATAGCTTTTGTAGCTACTTTATGTGTGTTTGTGGCATTGTGTTCTGAAGAGCAAAAGTTTTCAATTTTAATTCAGTCCAGTTTATTAATTATTTGTTTCACATATCATGCATTTAATATTTTCTCTAAAATGTCATTGGCGAACCCAAGGTCATCAACTCTTCTTCTAGTTATCTTCTGTAAGTATTATAATTGGCATCTTACATTTAGGTCTATGATTTATTTTGAGCTAATATTTTTATTGAAGAGCAGAAGGACTGTGCCTAGACTCATCATTTTGAATTTTATAATGGTGTTAGCTCCTTTGTTGTCTTTTTTGCTGCCTTATTTTTATGAGTAAATCATTGCAGTGCATAAATCGCTACATTCACCCTGGGGGGTTGGCACGTAACACGTAACACCTCTTCATAAGGTTTTCTCCCCAGTTCCCACCCTGCCTCCTCCGTCTCCCTCCGCCTCTTGATCCCCTCCCCTGTCTGCAAAAGACCTACACCTCCATTTCCTATTGTCTATCTTTTACTTTGGTCTCTAATCTATCTATATTTTGAGAAACCATGCAGTATCGAAGCGTGAGTGTCTGATTTATTTCGTTGAACATTATGGTCTCAAGTTGCACTCTCTCCTACAAATGACTCACATGCGTCCTTCTCTGAGGGTGAGTGATATGCCATGATATAAATGCCACATTGGCCTTATCTGCTTACCTGACGATGGCCAGGTAGGCCTTTTCCAAGGTTTAGCTATTAAGAATGTTGCTGCTATAAACATGGTATGCATGTAATGCTGTTATATGATGTCTGTGACTCTTTTTGGAAAATACCCAGAGGGGAGGAAAGTGGAATCAAATGGAGTTTCTATTTTGTTTTTTGAGGAAACTCTATCCTGATTTCCATAGTGGTTGTAATAGTTGACATTTACATCAGCAACAATAGTTTCATATTTTTAAGTCAGAATTTCCGTTTCTTTGAGCATCATTTGTTAAAAAGGCTCTTGATACTCTTCGCATTACCTTTGGTTCTCTGTTAAGGATCAGGTGGCACATTCATTTGTACCTATTTTTGTACTCTCTGCTGTATTTCACTCATCAGTTGTTCTTTACATTTTCAATACCACATCATTTTGATTATTATATCTTTATAGTTTTCTTTCTTTGGCTTTTGCATTGCTGGAGATGGAATCCAGGTTCTCATGTGTGTTAATCAAGTGCTCTACCACTGAGCAGCATCTGCATCCCTTTCTTTAAAAATATTTTTGAGGCAGGTAAATTGTGAGGCTGGCTTTGAACTTTCAATTCCCTTATCACAGACTTCCAAGCAGCTGAAACCACAGGAATGCACCTCTGTGCACTTTATAGTAACTCTGAAGTCAGCAGTGTCAGCCTTCCAACTTGGTTCTTACCCTCAGTATCACACTGCTTATTCTGGGTCTTTTACCTTTCCATCTTTTGTTACAAATAGAAGGGTAAATCGATCTGATGAGAACATTCAGGGTCACTCCAGCATGGCCATGGAAATTATGCTTGAAGGGACAAATAAATTAAAGGACTTTCAGAAGGCCGTGGAGGTCACGTGTGTCCCGCTGAGAAGGCAGTATGTGATGCAGTCAGATGACGGCAGAAGTGTGGTGGACATATTTCCTACCAAGTTGGAAGGGGCCAGCAATGTGAAACGTGGGGAAAGCTGCAGACAGTGACCAAAGCCACCCTGAGAAAGGCCATGAGAGCTACAGCTGGCAGTAACGTAGGGGTGGCACTGCCCAGGAGAGGCCAGGAGAGCAGTCCTGTAGGTGCAGGGCTGCCCAAGTCCTGTGGAGTGTAGATCTCACACTTCACCCTGGATGTTGGCCATGGCACTACAGGATTTCATGTTTGCAATGCTGGGTTTCAGTCTTGCTTTGGTACAGTTTCTTTCTACTCCCATATTTCTCCTCCTTGGAATGGAGATAAGTACCCTCTGCCAGTGCACACTGGAAATACTTAACTTTCCTTTTGATTTCTACATGGTCTCACAGCTAAGAGTTTGACTTGAGACTCAGAGAAGACTTTGGATTGGATTTTTAAGGGTTGCTAGAACTGCTTAAACTGTGGAGACTTTTAGACAAACTAAATGCATTTTACATAAAGAGGTGCACCTGAGACTTTTGGGGACCAGGAGTTGAATGCTATGATTTATGCCAGTACCATTCCCCAAATAATTCATGTGTTTGGAAGATGACTAGTCAGGGTGGTGCTGTAGCTGACGTGCTGTTATGATACGGAGACTAGTTCCTGGGGGAAGGTGACCTAGAAAAGTGTATTTTCTTCCCTGGTCCCTTTCTTCACTGTCCACTTTCAGGAAGCCAGGGAGTAAGCAACTTTCCTCTGCTCAGGTCTTTCACTCATGCAATTTCTGCCTTGGAGCCAGCTGAATATGGGTTGAAACCTCTAAAAACTGATCCCAAATAAACTTCAGCTCATTTAAATTTGTGATTGTAGATATTTTGCCCCAGATATAAGAAAGTAACTAAGATAACATTCTGAAACTATTTTGTTGCCTTGGTAATAGTATAATGCATGTATACATAAGCCTTTTCAAAGCTTTGCCCACATTTTCAGTGTTATTTAATTATTCCTAACTAAAGTGCTATTTTAATTTGGAAAGTTGGTAAGGGCTCCATGCTGTAATTTGGATCTGGGTTGTAACAAAGAAGCCTGATGTGCTCGAAAGGTCCTTGCATCATGGGGCACAGTGCTCATCCGTGGGTGAGCCCACGTTGGCTCTGGCTGGCGATGCTGGGAGCCGGGGCAGTGGTTGGGGGAAAACCATTGAGGGTATGGCCTGGAAGGTACCATACCCCTCTCCAACCTCATCCTTCACCCTCTGCTTTTTGTCTGCCTTGGCATAAGCAGGTTTTTAGCAGACATGCCTCTCTGCCGTGCTGTTTCCATATTGGATCTGGCTGACCTTTGGACTGAAATTCCTAACCAAATAAACCTCTCCTTTAAGTTGAGGCTGGTGGTAACTATGTCTCCGCCACAATAAAGTGATGAAGACAGTACATGTGGATAAGAGGGAAATGCACATACTTTAGTACTAATAGGACACTGACGAAAGTAATGAAGGCTGGCTTGACTCCTGCTTTGGCATCTTTTAGCTGGCCGATAGAAAGCCAATAAACCTCCCAGAGACACAGTTCCTACTTATGGATCCTGGATAAGACAATGCCACACTGGCAGCTAGAGCTTCTACTGTGGCTTCAGAGGGTTTGTGAGTCCTGGGTTTGCCTGCATTGCTTCATATTTGGACATATATACATGTATCCTGTGAGGCACATATGTAATTGTAGCCATCATCCATCTAAAAGAGTAGAAATAAGCTGAGACATTTATTTGGGTTGTGTCTTGTGTTTAGCTCTATAAAAATTATCGCTTCAGTATGAATTCAGCCTAAAGGATTATTAATTCAGATATTACTTTTCTCTTTTGGTCATTGAAGTCAAGGCCTATTCTATACTTCAGGCCATCACAATTCAAACGCTACGTATTTTGGGGAAGATGTAATCCTAAAGTCTATAAAGTAGATTCACATACTGAAGTACATTCTGCACATATTTACTAGTTTTCTAGTAACTAATTAAGTATCCATTTTTAAATTTAATTGTGAATTAATTACAATAAAAATTTAACCTCATTTCCCAGTCACAGTAAAGACCTTTCAAATGCTTGGCACCTCCTGGTGGCTCCTGTCGACCTTTCTGGACGGTCTGGGTTTCCAGTAGATAGTCTGGGTTTGGATGGGATTGTTTCCGGTAGATTTCATTTTAGATTGGTAAAGAAGCAGAGTGAACACTGTACCATGTAAGGCTCACCATAATGAATCACACTGAATGTTTTAAGAAAGTTCGTTTTTGGTACATTTTGAAATAATTCTCTGTGATTGAGAGAACAGCAGATGCATTAATTTGGCAGAGCCAGGTTCTCCGAGTTATGTTTCTGTGGAAAGAGGCTCGTCAGGGTCCAGAGCTGACAGCAGTGGGGAGATGATACGGTCACCTGTGGTTGCTTGCTGACATTACAATGCCAAATACCCAAAAACATCAACAAAGGTAAACATTTCAGCACTAAGCAAAAGTTTTCACGGCAAGAAATAACATTTGGAGGACTCCCGTGAACTTAGCCACTGTGCAATTACGGTGAAGAAGTGGACATGGTGTCATCACTGTTTGAAAGCAAAAGCAGCAGAGGGAAGCAGAGGTCCCACAATAGCCAAAATAATAGCCAGACTGGATGGTCCGGAGGAGGGGGGCGTCCCCTGAAATGTCTGAGGCCAGCAGGCTGACAGTGCCCGGCTCATGGCTTTTTTCTCAGTTGGAACAACAAGAGGCCTGTGAGCAGGACACTTGAAAGCGGTCTCTTCCGCAAGCGAGCATGTCAGGGTACCTTCAAGGGTTCAGACTTGATGAAGCCAGCTGGCATTTTTATTTTCAAAAATGTAGATTAGATGAGCAGAAGAGCATCAAAAAGAATGAAGGAGAAAGAGAAAGAATAAAAGCAACAAAAAAGGCTGAAATTTGTTTCATGAAATTATTTTCTTAGTTTTACATGTGTATATCTTTATCGAGTCACCCGAAAATATTATTTTTATCACAGTACATATAATACCAATTTTAATGTTATGGTTATTACAGCATAATTTTCTTACAGTAGTGTTTTATTAGAGTATGTTTAATAACATGTCTAATTATTTAGAAAAATGCTAGTCTGTAGTAAACTACACTACAGCCCCACTTTCAAGTGACATAATTTTTAGCTTGAGAATCATTCTAAACTTAATGAGAAACTGTAAATAAATCAGATAACTTTTATTCTAGTTTGTTTCAGACAGAAAATGAGTGTTTTTCTATCTGCTCTAGCAAGTGAAACAAACGTCGAACCTTGTAGTACGGCCTTTAAAGGACAAGGAAATGAGAGATTTTACCAGAAGCCTGAATTTCTGCCACATCCACCGGTGAAGAGCTAGCACGTGGCTGCCGATTCCCCACCCACAGTCTGTCCCACAGCTCAGCGGCGCTGCAGGACGAAAGAGCACTGCGTGAGAACTTACTTTGTTTTTCTCTCCCTGTAGGATCCACATGTGCAAAACACCTGCTTCTCATGTGTGATAGCTGCTGTAATTAACATCTTCAGGCTCATCACTTTCAGATCCAGTGGGGAACATAATGGATAAAATATTGGATTTTTACATGGACTTTAAAGTATAAGGCAGAGTATAAGGCAGGAACTTCTTCCTAGGTGTTAAGGAGGAATTTCGAACATGAGACACGCTTACATGGAAGACCAGTCTCAGGGTTGGCTGCGGTCTTCAGAACAGGTCAGAGCTTTTCACCCTGGCTGCAAGGAATCTAACTAGCTTCTATCACAAGTGCATTCCTTTTATTTGTTTATCTCAACTGGAATTTCGTTCAACTGAAAAATATTTGTTTATCACTGGTCCAATCTAATGCCTTGATTTTAGCTAGGAAACTGTCAGGAAGGTGAAGTCCATCAGTTGGTTTTTGAGACAAAAGTAAACTTGGCCAGGCATGCTGGCACAGTCTTGTAATTTTAGCACTCAGGAGGCTGAGGCAGGAGAATCACTTTGAACTCAAGGCCAGCCTAGGCTTGAGAGTGAGTTCAAGGCCAGTCTGAAATACATAGCAAGAACGTGTCTCTAAATAAATAAATAAGTAAATGTGAATTTGGATCTACTATCTGTTGCTCACAGCTGCCCATAAGCCAGCATAGAGTGAAAATACTCTGCTAGCAGGTTTTCTTCTTGTTTTTCCAGCTTAATCCTATTCAGTGAGTTGGATCTATACATTGATGCCCCTGCAAGGCACTAGCAAAAATTCAACAACTTGAAATCAACGTGCAGAGAGCAGGGAAAGTTCCTTGTTTCAACAGGTTTATACGTTCTATTTAGACAGCTTTGAACTCTGTGGCCATGATTGTGGTCATCCAACCTTCCAATGGCATCTCCGAAAGTAGTTTGACTGAATTGTCAAGAATTTTGGCTTCCATCTCCTCTTATCTTCAAAGGCATTTGCAGAAAGAATTTCCACACTGAATTCTGGAATTTCTGTAAACATCTCATCCACATCTGCCCTTTGCTGGGTAACTTGGAATACATTTGTGCCAGTAACAATCTCCCGAAACATCAAGGAGGGAACTAGATTGCTTTCTGTCCAAACTCCGTGTGCTGGAAAGCAGTTGGTTCGCTGTGAAAGCAGCCGCAAGGAATGCAAAGGTTTGATAAACACTGACATCCTTGGGACACTTCACAAAGCTCCTGGCCTTTCAGACCATGAAACCTGTTTGGCGGAGAGGATTTCAGACCTTCTGTTCCCGGTATCTCCTGGTGACCAGAGCCGGTTGGCTGCTCCGTGAGAGCTAGAATCTGAAACCTAACATTCTCTTAAATGGCAAAACACGAATTCTTTTTTTGTTCCCAAACCATCAGGGATTCAAGGCAGACTTTTGATAAAGGTTTAGAAGCAAGAAAATAAAACAAAGGGAAAACATCAATAGGAAAGTCAGAAGCACCCTCCTGTGGATCTATCTGAGTGAATCTCAGATGGGAAGGCATTTTAATTTTTCTCCAATGCTCCATGGAGATCCATCCTTCTACTCAAGTGCTCCCCTTACAATGACAATTTCCTGATGACATGCTGTCCTTTATTTAGGTATGTTGTATTTCTTCTCAGTCAAAACAATTTTTGATGATATTATAATAAATGAATAAGAGATTAATGCTATTCAGAAGATTTTTATTTCAATTTACTCTCCTACCACTGTGCTCATTGGGCTGCAGAAAACCCACACAGGTGAAAAAGTTCATGTTGTTAATGGATGTGTGAGCAAACCACCGATTTTATAAAACCAGATCATACTACGTTTATCTTTCTACCCCGAAGATGGGTTTATTTGATGATACATCAGATTTTCCCAGTGAATTTGTTTAGGTTAAATGAATGTAGTTTTAACTTGCTCATCTAGAAAATGGGAATTTATTTCTATTGTATGCAATGTTTGAGGAGTCTGCACCTATTGCAGAGTAGGATCTTAAATCCAAAAGCATATTAATGTGACTATGGAAATAACTAGTACAGTTCAGAGTTGATAATAATGAGTTAGCTCATTTCTGCTGTCCCTGTTTAATTAGTTACATTTTTCCTAAGAGGTTCAACTCCTGTTCCCTGAAAGCTTAGCTACCAGAGCCAATCGCTTCCATCTGCTTTCTTGTATTTAAATAAAAGTCTATAAACATTGTTGTGCATTGCAGCTCTCCTGGGCCTTTAGATGTCTACAGGCCGTTTTTCTGCATTGTTATTAGCAGCTTAAACCTCCTGCTCACCATCATTTTGGGAGAGCTAAGGCTCCTAACTTGAAGATTGTGTTGATTGCCTCACACATTCCTTGTCATCATTCTTGGAGTTGTATTTTTAGGTTCTTTTAAAGTTTTTTGGTCAGAATAAAATAATAACACTATACCACAAGTAATGCATGCTGTCCTAAAATACAGGTGGCTTAGCCCCTGTCTGAAAGGCTCGGGAACAAAAGTATTTGCATAGACATAATGAGATATCTTGTAAATAGGCCCAAGTCCAAACAAAAACTCATTTGTGTTTCAGACACATCTTACACACTTAGCCTGAAGTAATTTTACGCTTTATTTTTAGAATGTCTGTAATTTTGACCTATCACATGAGGTTAGGCATGGAATTTTCCACTTGTGGCTTCATGTTGGTGCTCAAAACCTTCAGAATTTGGAACGTTTCAGGTTTGGGATTTTCAGATTAGGGAGGCTCAACCTGTATTAGTTGGATTCCAAAATAGAAACAAATATCTGGACTTGCTCCAAAATAGAAATTTAGCCTCCTTGCTGGGTTCCAACTTTCTCTTGTTTTCGTGTTTCTATTTTCCTTCCCTCTCTCCCTGACTCTGGCTAATATAATAATTACCTTTGCAATATAATCTACCAAGGAAAAGGCAGAGAGGGGAATTACTGCTTATAAGCACTGCTGAAACACTGCTTTGTAAAAATGTAGGTCTTCAATAGCTACGATTAGAAATCAACCACACGGGTTAAAAACAGAATCAGAAGATGCCGCGAACCCTCTGCTCTGTTGGCCAGGGAGCTGGCAGGAGTCACTCAGGATTTCAGACTGCTGAGGCTGGAGGCAGGATCGCTCACGCTGGGCTGGGCTCTCTCCACTGACCCCATGCCGACGGACAAGTCCCCAGAACAGATTGTGTCTCCCGGTGCCAGGTCACCGCCTTTCAATTCCTGTCCCTGCCGCCCCCTGCTTCCTGTGGGAGGCTGGCCACGCGTGGCCATCTCAGGCCCTGGGCCACCTCCAGACCAGCCGGGAGCTCAAGCTGCAGTTCTGCCTGGACAAGGGCCGCTTAAGGGAAACCTTAAACACAGTGATGTTGACCTTTGCACAAGGAAAACTCCCCCTGCACCACCAGTTCTGGACCGCAGGCCACAGCATGGTGCGTGTCCTTTCCAGCGTCCGGTCCGAGCCCCCTTGGGAGGCTAGATGAAAAAGTGCAGTGGCCTTTTGCTTTTTCTTGTTCTGTTTGCCTGAAAATGAAGACAATCTAGTTTCTGGAATACGTAAGCGGGGACCATTCCAAGAGCCCGAGTGAAATTCTGCTTTTGGCCCCTTTCCAAAGACAAGGATAGGATGACCAAAGACAGGAACCCCGGGGCGCAGGTAGGAGGCCGGGGTTCCTACCAAAGCCGCAAGCCCTCCCCTTTCTTGAACCTGCGGCGCTCCCGGCGCGGAGCTCCTGGGGCGGGTGTCCAGGGCAGGGCTGCCCAGCGCCGCTGGACCGCGTGCTCACATCGGGGACCCCGCGACACGGCCCGTGGTGTAGCAGGGCGGGTGTGGGGCGCCCGGAGCTGCGCCGTGCTCCCTTGGCCCGCAGCCCGGCAGGAAGGAGCGTCTGCAGAATTCTGAGCAGCACCAGCTTGTTGTCAGCAGTGGACCCCAAAAACCCCGCAAAGGAGGGGACAGGCGACAACCTTTATAGCTGCAAAGTGACCTTTAGCTGGCCAAGGCTGGGAGGACGGTGGTTCGGGCAAGGTCCTTGTCTGCAGTGTCGGTGTTTCGAGCTCCGGCTGTTCCTGGCCTGGGGCACAGGTTAAGGTGAGTCAGTGCATTTTCACCACGTTTGCAGCTCCCTTCCAAACCCTGAAAACCTGACGCCTGCTTGGGGCTCTCGGGTGAAACACTAAAGCCTTATACAAATGTGCTTTTCTTCCTCCCTCCTGCGCCTTCTCGAAGCAGATATGCATCATAGGAATCGGTGAATGCTGCAAGGCCTTTCTCTTTGCGCTGCGCGGAGAAATACTGATGCCGTACTGGTGAGATAAGGGGATAGAGACACGGGTTCTTGGGGACCGTGTTAGCTGTGAGCATCGGGTTTGCACTAGAACACAATGGGGAGGAAAGGCTTCCATTTATCTTTGTCACTCTCCCCTGGACTTCTGTTTGGCTTGATGACCCACGGGTTAATTAAAACACTGTACCAACCTCTTGGGCCATTATAGATGCATGGGTTGTGAACAAGCCATTCGCTAGAACACCATTCAGAATAAATCTCAACTATGCCTGGTTGCATATATTTTTTTTTTGTGAAGCATATAGATAAAATTCAAGAAAGATGAAATTAAGATTTTAATATGTTATAAAAACTAGTAACTTTACAGATGACTTTGATAAATTTACCTGACTCTTCTATGTAATGATTATTATGGCCCGAATCACAGTTTTCCTTGATATTTATTTATTTGAGTTTATCAGAATTACTTTTAAAATTATAGGAAACCAGTTTCATTTCATTGTTATGTTATTTAATTTTTTTTTGTTTCTGTAGGTGTGCAAAATCATGGTATAAATGTTTTTTCCAGCCTATATAACAATTTGTAAGTCAAGTCCTGTATCATGATATGACTGCTGATTAAAGATGTTTATGTAAACATCAATTTATGTCCTAGATGGTTTGTCTTGGTATGTACAGTATTTTTTTTTTTTTTTTGAATTGAACTCATGACCTTGCGCTTGCCAGGCAGGCACTTACACCACTGAGCTAAATCCCCAGCCTGGTATGTAAGTATTAAGAAACTGCAGAGCATGTGTTGCCACCACTTTGAGAGAAACGGTAACCATTTACATTTGTAAACTTTAGGCAGCAATGGAAAGAACCATGCAGAGCAGTTTTTCCCTCCTAAGTTTGCAGGTGAGGAGTTCTTTTTGTCACCTGCACGATTTCCTGGACTCTCATTATCATGCTGTGACTCACACTGGTCTGTGATGAGGGGCCCTTAGTTCAGCCAAGGGCATCCACATCGAGATGGACCAAGGACTTACCCTCGACACAACTGTGCTCATCCCAGTGCTTCCTGCGGTGAAATGTGCCAGGCGAAGCGCATAACAGAAAGCAGGGACCCTCTGTCCTGTCCGTCGTTTGTCTTCCCACCGCTTCTGCACGTAGCAAAGCTCGTTCTTCACGTCTCCCCACGGGGCTCCCTGCTTCCGCCCACATGTACTGTTTCCATGACCGGCAGGCTCACTCCTGCGAAGGGAAACGTCTTGCTCACTGGGGGAAGCTTTCAGCTGCCAGTCTCTTACCATCAGACACAACCCACAACCCCAAGTCCAGAGACAGACAGCCCTTCCCCACCTAACACCCTCTTTTGCTTCACGTGAAGATACATAAGTAACGAAACTTGTACAGAAAATTACAGAAGGCATTTTTGTATCCACAGTAAAGACTGAAATGTTAGGAAGAGTTTTCCGTATTTGCTACAAATAAATCTAGAGCTTGACTCTCACTTCTTTCTCTTCCCTTCCCCAAAGACATTCATACTCTAAGACTGAAGGAACACTGTTGCTTCTACTTTATATAGTCTAAGTATAAATAAACGTAACTACAGCATAATATATAAAGTCCTTTAAAAACTTCTTTTCTTTGGATTTTAGATGCAAAGAATTAGGTAAGTACTAGTCCACAATTTATGGTGTACTTTGACATCAACATCCACAGAACCCATCTCATCTCATTTTAATATTTTTCTTCTTCATCACCCCCAACTCCAATGCACCTGCTCTTAAATTCATGGAACATGCAGTAGGGCTTAACAGGGTAGTCAGGGGAAGAAAGACTGGACCCCCCATTCTCCAGGATATCCTGGCAAATAACTCAGAGCCCTCCAGGAAAGGGGGCAGGCGGCTTTGGAACGCGGGCACCCGCACCTGGGCTGCAGGGGCCTCGCTGAGGGGACTGCCTTCCATCTCTTTACAGGTGCTCAGTGTTTAAATAGCATTTTCTCGTGCCAGGGTAAGAGGGTGGGAAGTTCCTCCACAGCACCTCAACTCACGTTTCTGTCCATCACATTGCTAAACCATGTGTAGTCATCCCGCAATGGCTATGGCTAAGGAGCCCCAGGACCCCACACCAAACTCCACGGAGGCTCACGCCCCTTTAATTAGATGGCGTGGTGTTTGCTCTAACCACACACCTCCTCCTGAATAAATGGTCTCTAGATTACTCCTGATACTTAATACAGCATAAACGCTATGCAAACACTGGTAGCACCATGTTGTCTAAGGGATAATGACAGGAACGTTGGCCATAAATGTTTGATACAGATGCAATTATGTAAAAACATTTATTTAGTCCATCTATCGGAGTGACAGCTTTCAGCAGGGCATATAACCAAGCCTTAGCAGCACAGCAAGAAAGGAGCTGGGGAGCCTGATGTGGCGGCCTGTGCCTGAAATCCCAGTACTCTGGGAAGCTGAGGCAAGAGGATCACAAATTTAATCCCAGCTTAGGCAATTTAGCAAGAGTGTATCTCAAAATCAGGACTAAACAAAAAGGAGGCGGAGGATGTAGCCCCGTGAAAAGGCCCTCAGTCCAATTCCGAGTACCACAAAGATGTGGAGGTTCCTAGGGAGGTAAATACCCCAAGCCTTTTGTCTTCCTACTGTTAATCTCCGGCTGGCGCTTACTGGCTGAGCTGAACGGAATGGTGTTACCCAGGAGGCTCTTGGTACGATTTAGGATTTCTGTCTCCGCAAAAAGAACAAATGGGAAAGCACTATTATTATGGCATACGGTAAAAGCATCTCTACCTTTCACACTTGAAAAACCTTGTAATAATGGAGCTTTTTCTAGACTTTCAGCTCTGTTAACTCGGGCCCATAGCATCTTAATTGCTGTAGAACTATAACGTATTATCATGTTGGACAGAAAACGTCTCCTCGTAGTCACCAATGCTTATTAACACTTCTAGCGTGCTTCTTTGTTCAAATGACAAAATAAATGAGGAGAAGCATCATTTGAATTATAAATGAAGTTATGCTAAGTTCAGAGATTAGGAATGGGACTATTTAATAATACCATTAAACGCAGAACAACCCAGTGAATTTAAACAAACTAAACTGTGGCATTTAGGTAAAATGAAACCAAAGTTCAAAAAATTTGAACATAGGCCTTTTGCCTGATGTCCCTACGTGACTGCCGTTAGCCAGCCTATTTTCTCACTGATGTGCCATCATGCTGTGCCCATGGGCTCCAAAGACTGTCTTCATGACTCTACCATAATTTCCCACTATTTTATTCATCATCTAACTTACACCTGTGTACATTGGTAGTAAGTACATTTTACATAATTTTTTTAAAAACATGCCTATTTTTATTTTTATTTTTTGATCCAGGGATTGAACACATGACTGCATGCTTGCAAGGCAGGTGCTTATGCCACTGAGCAAAATCTCTATTTTTAAAACAATAATCCAAATTTCATATTTTCAGAAATGCTGAAGAGTCTCAATAGTGTTTTAACAGGTCGGATGTGTTTTGCTTGTCTTGGTTGTTACATTTCTCTCATTGAGACAAAATACCTGACACCTCAAGTGAAGCAAGGAAAGTTTTATTTATCTTAGAGTTTTTGGAGGTTTCAGTCCATACCCAGCTGGCTCCAAGGCAGGGTGACATGGCTGAGGGGCAGCTGCTCATGACGGCCACAAACAGCAAGAGAAAAAGGGCAAAAAAGGAGGAAAACACAGCTCCTTCCCTCCCTTATATTGTATGCTGGCTCCCCACCCCTGGGCAGGGTGCAGCACTCACACTGTCAATCTTGGCATTAGACAACAAACCAATCACAAACGCTAGACTCAGCCGCCTCCATAACTGCGTGAAGTTAGGGGCACACCAAGGCACAAACAGTAACAGCTTCCATGTTCTGTAACAAGCTTTGCTGAGATCTCTGTGTTTGCGTGAGGATTCTGAAAGCAGTTATTTTAATTAGATGAATAATACTAGCAGCTTTCAGATGCAGTGAAGGATCCTAAATTTTACCATCAGAAGTAGGATAAAATTGCTGAGCTGACCAAAATGTGAAAAATTTGAGATAGATACGAAGATATCCAACATGCATGGACTTCCTTCATTATTGTAAATAGGTCCTCTGGAAGCCAAAGCAAGCTAAGGATTGTTCTAATGCAGAGCATTGATCTTTTAAGCATTGCTTACTTCTAAAAATTGTATTTGAAATATTTTATATTGTTATACAAATCATTGGCCATCACTATAACAAAATGTCTGAGGCAATTTACCTATAAAGAATAAAAGGTTAGGCCTCTTCCTGCTGAGCACTGCCACTGGAAGGCCCTTTCCTCTGGGCACCCAGTGTGTGGGCCAAGAGAACCAGGATATCTGCGTCTGCCTGCCCAGTGCTGCCATCGGAAGGTCTTTTCCTCTGTGTGCCCAGCATGGGTTGAGGGAGACAGACAGATCTACCTCTGTCTGCTGTGCACTGTCACCAAAAGGCCACATCCTGCAGGTGGCCAGAATGAGCAGAGAGAACCAGCAGATTCACCTTCACCCTCAGGGAGCTGCCACCAGAAGTCTCCTTCCTGCAGGCAGCCAGCAGGAGCAGGGACACACAGCCAGGTAAGCCCTGGGAATCTGTAGGCCACCATTGGAGGCCCTTGGTTCCCTCAGGTGGCCATCATCCACTAGCAGAATGGGTCAAACACACTCCTGTGTGTCTGTCACCATTGTGGGAGTCCCAGTGTAGACACACAGGCTGAGAGAAGCAGCCCCACCTCCATGCCCCCCTGATCACCAGCAAAGCCCCAGAGTAGGTGCATAAGTCTAGAGAAGCCCGCGCCATGCCCTGTATCTCCCTGTAAATCTGGAATTGGAGGAACCCAAGTGCCTGTCTCATCCCCCTACGCTGCCTTGAGACAGCCAACACAGGAAGTGCTTGAGGCCCCACAACCAGCTTGTTGGGAAGAACCCAGGAGAATGTCAAGAAGGAGAAAAAGCCAAACTGAGATTTCTAGACCCCACAGAATAACTCTGGGAGATACAGTCTGAAAGAAAACGGAAGCCACACACCTGAAATCTCTGAGAAGATAGCAACTGAATAAGGAAACAACTTCATGAGATTGTAAAAGCAATCAAATCAGATATAATGTCTCAGGTAAAAGAAGAATCACAAACATACTGAAAGAATTGTTTATCAGGTCTAAAGAAGACATAGACAAAAAAGAGGCACATAGGAAAATGACGGAAACCTGGAATGAATGTAGAAAGGAATTACAATGTATGAAACAGATTCAAAGAGAGATGCAGGAAATTAAAAATTCAATCAGAAGCTGGCAAAACCACTTGAAAGAGACTGAAGACATACTTTCAAACCTTCAAGATAGGATTGCAGCTAGTGTTTGTGAAAGGAAAGATCTCTTAAAAATAACACAGAATCAGGAAATAATTCCACAACTACAAGATGATGTAAAGAAACATAACTTAAGAGTGATAGGTGTAGGTGAAGAAACAGGGGTCAACACAAATGAAATTAAAAAGATATTCACAGAAGTAATAGAAGAAAACTTCCCAAACATGGGAAACGGATCTGGCATGCAGATAAGTGAGGCATATAGAACTCCAACTAGCCATAACCAAAGTAAATCTACACCCAGACATATAATAATCAAGATCCCAGAAATTCAGCACAAGAACAGAATATTAAAAGCTGTTAGAGAAAAGAGACAGATCATCTATAAAGGAAAACCAATCAGAATCACAGCAGACTTATCAACACAATCAAGTCAAGAGAGTTTGGAGTGAAGTGTTTCAAATCCTGAAAGAAAACAACTACCAACCCAGATTGACCTACCCTGCAAACTATCTTCCAAAATTGATAAAAAAATAAGATACTTTGTCATAAAGAACAATCGAAGGAATTCATGACTACAGAGAGTGCCAAAAGATATTTTGGAGAGAGATAAAGATTCCAGGAACAGCATCAGAGAAGGATCGCCAATTGCATGAAGGGGAAAAGTGGAGGGTCAACAACAGGAGGACAGGACAGAGACAAATCAGTGCATTCCAGCTGTAACCATTAATGTAGATGGCCTCAGGTCAGTAATAAAAAGAAACACTGGGAGAGTGGATCAAGAAACAAGATCCAGCGATACACGGTACACAAGAAACATACCTAACTTGAAAGGAAAGTCATAGACTGGAAATCAGAGGAGAGAAAACAATTGTTACATGTGACAGGAGAAAAACAAAGCAAGAGTAATTTTCCCATCAACTGCAGAATGGATAAGAAAGGTACGGTATTTTCACGCAGTGGAAACCTACCCAGCTGTAAAGCAGAACAATCTCAAGGCTCAAGAGCAAAGGGGAGGGAATATAGAAGCAGGGAAAGGTGGAAACTACTGTCAATTTCTTATTGTCTTATCTTGAACTCTTGCATTGTTTACACAGTTTTGTTAGGTTTGGCTTTGTTCTGTCTTGTTTTGTTAGATTTTATGCTGTCAGATGGTAGAGGCAGCTATTTTGAATATAATGGGATATTTTATGGTGCTCAGGGTTTCCTATTACATAGCTTTGAAGTCTTATAATGCTTTCATTCATGTGTTTGGTTTTATTGTTGATTTTATTATGTGTGATGGTATGAACATCTATTTTGAAGGAAACAAGACATTATGGTAGTTGTTGCTGATTTACTATCATCTTGTTTTGAAGCCCCACCATGCTTTTGTTCTTCTGTTTTGCTTGGTTCTGTCCTGTTGTGGTTTATTTGATTTTATTATGTGTGATGGTATAGACATTTTTTTTTTTGAGGAAAATGAGATACTATAGTAGCCATTGTTCATTTCCTGTTATTTGGTTTTGAAGTCCTGTAATGCTTTCATTCTCTTGAATGGTTTAATACTACATTGTTACGTTTGATATTATTGTGTGTGAAGCTATGCTCAACTATTGCGAAGAAAAAAGATGTGGTAGCTACTGTTGATGTCCCACTGTCTGGTTGTGAAGTGTTGTGTTTCTTGCATTGTTCTGTTCTGATTTGCTTTGTTCTGTTCTCTTTTGCTTTATTCTCTTTAAAATAAAAAATTTTTAAAAAAGAATAGAAGGTTATTTAACTCAAGGATCCAATGGCTCTGGTCCAACATTGGCAGCCACATTGCTCTGAGTCTCTGTTGAAGGTGGTAATAGTGACAGTGTATGGCTGAGTAAGCCAGGTACATCATAAGCCAAGAAGTAAAGACAGAAAGAGGAAGAGACTAGGGCCCCACAATCACCAGTGACACAGGCCCCAGTGCCCTAGGCTCTCCCGCTGGGCTCTTAAGCCCTACCCGCTCCTGGCTGCATCCTGACCTGACCGGGAGCAGGCCTTTAATACACAAACTTCTCCCAGCCACAGCAGGAACTGGCCATGCTCCTGAGGCTGCTCCTGTCCAGCTCACTGCTAATGGCTTTGAGCTGCGCTGCTGCATGGCACTCCCAGTTCTGAGGGAGCCAGAGTGGCCTTTATAGCTTGCCTTTGGAACTGTCCATACCTGGAGGGAAATACCTTGAGTTAGTACTACGTTAAGAGCTTTTTCTTCACCTGACATAAACATTTGCTATAGAAAATGGTTCAGTTACATAAGAACAGGCTGGTAATTATTTCTGAAATATATCTTTGGATTATTGAATCTGTAACATACTAGTTTACTCTTAAACTACAAGTTCCCTCTTTGTTTTTATTTTTTTCTTTTTCCTTCCCCCCCCAATACATTTTATTTCAAGGTTTAAAAAAAAGAAGAAAAAAAAATTACAAGAAAATTTCAAAACACAACCATCCGGGGATTTTTGGTTACCATAGATTACACTTTATGCCTTCTAGGTACTGGATTGTTTTCATGTTTTAATCACATGCTGCTTCTACACAGATATATGCATATACATACACATGTACCTGTGAATATATAGACACATGTACGTACTTGCTGTGGAATGTGTTACCTAAGGCTTGAACATAAGTGGTATATTGAACTTTATCCACTATCTCTTGGGCAATTATATGGGTGATTGATTTTTTTCTCATTTATTCTACTACTGTTGAGAATAGTATTGATAAAGTGTCCTACCCTGAGTCATCTTCACTTTATACAATGTACCTTCTTGGTTGTGTATTGTAAAGAGCCACCAGATGCAAAGACATGAATACATTGTATCTCATGTGTCCAGAATAATTTAATAATTTATTTCTTGGGCATTTCATAGAAGTCAGTTATAAAATCTCCAAATCTTTGACTACTACTTTGATCTCTTTTACTTACTGCTAAAAGTAAGCCAATTATTACCATTTCTATTTTCCAAACCAAGTTAACCATTTTCCCACTATGCAAAAATATATGCATGCAGGAAGTGATGCTCATGGAATTGGCCAAGTAGTCAGTCCCAAGGGCCCCTTCCTCCACGGACACAGCAAAGGCCACCCAGGAACAGTCAGAAACAATGTGGGCAGAACTCTGAAAAGTGTCAAAGGCTGACAGACCCCAAGTGAGTTCTGAGTTGAGTGAAGGCAATAACATGGCAGCACAGCTTTTGGCCTTTTTCTGGCCTTTGGCCCACTCCATCCTCTGCTCACCATGGTCCTGAAAGCGACAGCTGGATTCCCAGTGCGGGGACCTAGAATCCGGCTCTGAGTCCATACCGACAAGGAATTGTGTCTGCCTCTCCCATAGGGCCGGGAATCTGGATGCCGAAGACCGACACAGGCACTGGACTTGATTCGTCTTTCTTGGAACTCACTCAGGGTGAAAAAGTGAAAAACATTCCCCAGAAACACCATTGGTGATACAATATCCCCCAAGAAACCTGGGGCAAAACTCAAGATTACTCAGCTATTAAACAATACAGTCTCCAGACAACCAAGGGTTCAAACAATAAATCGCAGGGGAAATCAGAAAACACTTGTAAATGAATGTGATGAAAACATAGCCAGGCTACACTTGCGGGGTGAAACCTAAGTGTCATTCACTGCTCACGCTGAAGTAATGGATGGTGTATCAACTGTACTTCAACCCAAACAGTTTAAATATGTGGCATAAAATTCTACATAATCTTATTTCTAGATGTAACTTCTGCCAAATACCTGTAATATCTTTTGAATTAACAAATTTGTTACTATAGCTACACTTTGTATCTCTCTTCCCCAAGGACAGATGTTATTCTTTCTGGAGTATGTCAAGTGTATATTTCAGAAACATCTATCACTAGACTATAGGTGTATAAATTCATTTTTTCAATAAGTGTGTCAGTTTAAAGCTCTGTCTTCCAGGTAACTTGTCCTCAGAGCATGTGAGTTACTAGTCCACTGTCTTGTCATGATGAAATGTTGCCAGGCAGAAGCTTAGTGTCCACCTGGGTCTGCTTGCTTTATAGATAGATAGCACTTCTTCTCACCAGGAAATTCTATGATATTCTTTACCCACTGGTTTACATGTGCTTGCATGAGACTTTGGTTTGTTTGTTTTCAAATTAGCATTCAGCTCTTCTTTTCAATTTAGAAATTCTCCTATTCCATTCCTACAAAACTTGTTCTCTCACTTTTTTGTTTTTTTTAAATCTTTTGTGGTACTGGAGGATTTGACCCAAGGGTATCCCACCACTGAGCTACTTTCTCAGTCATCTTTAAATTTTTATTTCTTATTTCAAGACAGTGTCTTGCTAAGTTGCCCAGCTGGTACTTGAGCGTGCAATCCTGCCTCAGTTTCCCTGAGTGCTGGGATTAGAGTCTATAGTTTCCTTAAATATTTAATAATCTCCTTCTCTGCATTCTCTCCTGACAAAGTAGCTTTTAATTAGATGTTGGAGATTCTGGTTTTATTCTGAATTTCCCTTGTATAATTTCCCCTTCATCATCTATTTTTTATAACTTTCTAAGAAAATCCCCTCACTTTAGATCACTGAATCTTTTCTCTAATGTCCATCTTTCTTTGGTGCATCTTTTATTCATACAGTCCTCCAGTTTTAGAAGCACTGTTTTATCTTCCTGCCTTATCTTTTTTATAGATTTTATTTCTTTGGGTCTAAGTTCTTAATTGTGTTGAGTGTGTCTCACGTTCACAGTGAGTTCTGAAGTCAAAATGCAGGGTTCAATTTACAGGCTCTGATCTAGTCACTGAAATGTTAGAGGCAGATATGAATGGGAGCCCACTTTCAACCTCTATTTACAGTAATTGTGGGGAGGCTGTCGGTGAGCCCCCAGACAGTGCCACCAAGGCTAGAAGTGTTCTGCATGTTCCCCAGGTTTTTCCCAGCTACACTCAGCCGTGCTGGCACAGTCAGGAATCTTTCTGCCTGGGTCCATGCCAAGCAGATTCCCAGTCCCTGCAGCCTTGGCCCGCTGTGCAGAAAGATACTACAGGAAATGTGACCATTTCTCCAGCTATGGATCCTCTTTTATTTCTGGAATGGAGCATCTTAGTCTTGCAATACTTGTCTTTACTGTGACTGTCCAATATGTAATTCCAGATGTAGTTTCTTTTTCAGGTTGATTTTGTTTATACTACAATCTGCAGATTCTCCTTGCTGCCTCTGG
The DNA here is from genome assembly GCA_004027455.1 of Hydrochoerus hydrochaeris. NCBI lineage: Eukaryota > Metazoa > Chordata > Mammalia > Rodentia > Hydrochaeridae > Hydrochoerus > Hydrochoerus hydrochaeris. The sequence goes on from PVLA01005341.1 coordinate 22,356, forward strand.
GGTCCTTTCTGTTGCACAGTGGGATTGAAAACATTAAAATTATTTTTTGTACCACCTTGGTACTTGCAGGAAGAGAAGAATGTTGTACCACTTTTTCAGCCACTTGAAAAGAAAAACTGGCTTTTCTTTTAAAGCACCCATCTTTTGTGGAGTAAGTCTGCCAACACTCTCATAATGAGAGGACACATTTACCTTTTCTCTATAACTTGCAAGATAGCCTTATCCATTGTACACAGCTTTTACTAACTCTACTTTCTATGTTTATTTTCTTTGCCTCACCCTACATTCTGTTAATCACGTAGAAATACTGTTACTATGTGCTATAATCATACACTCAGCTGCATACATTTATCTCCCTCCAATTTCACCTCTTAACTACATAGAAGTACTTGCGATTGTGCCAATATAACCCTGACAACAGAAATGTGATAATAGTCATTAACTGAGATATGTCAAGTGTTTATTTTTGTGCTGAGAAAGCCCTAAATCCTGTCTGTAATACATATCATATTTTCCTCACAACCTTATGAGTTCAAAATTACTAAGGTCCAGTTTTTCAAATAAGCCTACGGAAGCAGAGAACAGACACAGAGTTGACGCTGAATCTCGTGGTCATGTTTAAAAACTATGAGAGTGTGCTCAGGGAAGTGCTCGGTTAGCTTGTTTGCCATAGTTTCCATATTTCATATTTAATTTGAAGAGTGTTTTTTAAAACATGTGTGCATCCTATGCAGAGGGCCTGCATATGCTGACAACGCTCTGTGAATTCCGGTGCTGTACGGGACAACTGGCCAGAGGACAGTGGGAGGGACCCAGCTCTTGACACATGCGTGAAGAGTGAGGGACAGTGGGAGGGACCCAGCTCTTGACACATGCGTGAAGAGTGAGGGACAGTGGGAGGGACCCAGCTCTTGACACATGCGTGAAGAGTGAGGCAGGGCACAGCTCACTCACATCCCACAGGCAGCTATAAATATCTTCTGTTTCACCCTAAGCACAATCGGAATGATTCACTGGGTCTGAGCAGCAGTGTGGCCTCAAGATGGCTTATTCCAACTTCGGTCCCTCTGCTTGACTTCTAGATTGCTGTCATTAATAAACTGCACTTAATATTCTGTCTTAATTATTTTGTTACTTCTGTTCCTAATATTCCCTATTACTGAACCATTAGTTTGTCTCAACTAATTTCTCATTTAGTTATTTATCTTTTTAAACATTTCTCATTTATGATATTTAGATATTTTCCACTGATTTACTGCTGTTCATCAATATTTTTATTTGTACTCCAACATTTGTTTTGCAAACTTACAAAGTAAAAAAGATAATTGAAAATTTTAATGGTATTAACAACTGAGAAAAGATATCAAGAAAAATGGATAAAAATGCATCTTCTCACGAGCTATTGTTTATGCCTTGGTCTCAAATGATTGCCAGACCCACGAATGGTTATGGTAATGTATAGTGCACCAGGTCTACAAAGTGAAATCCACCCAGCGACTGACAAATGCCTGTTTTATTTTTTGCCAAATTACTAGGTAAAATAAATAATTTTTTAATTTTTAAATTTTGTTTTGATATTTGTTTTCTGAGATAGGATCTTGCTTATAGTTCAGACTGGCCTTGAACTCACTTTGTAGCCCAAACTGGCCTTGAATTCACAACCATCCTCCTGCCTCAGCTCCTGAGGGCTTGGATTACAGGTGTGCACAACTACACCTGTCAAGAAATATTACTGGTAACCAGTTTCTTTCCACAGATTGCTTTTCAGTCATTTGCAATCAGATAAAGTGGGATGAGCTATTCATCATGTCTTTGAGCTGTTTCCACGGGGAATTCACAAGTTTCTGAGAACCAGCCCATTACTCCTTAAGGGTTTCAGAAATAAATTTTCCCAGTGGCCTGTGTTCATGTTGTCTGCTCTGGAATTGGGCACATAGCAGAGGACAGTGGAGAAGGAAGGGAAGCAGTTGGAGAATTTCCTACCGTGTGGCAAAGGAAAAGGCTACCCCATCAAATAAAACAATATTCAAAACTCTGTGATTAGAAACTCTAAAAGATGACATATTATTAATTCTAATTTGGAGAAACACAAAGTACTCAGTGGCTTGATAATCCCTACCCATCGGTAATTCTAAAACCCAAGTTTGTCTTACAGTTTCAAACTTCTCTCTTACAAACACAATTTACCCGCCAACTCAGGGACTGGAAACTCACTTGCCATTTAACTTCTCTTTGGCTCCTGACTCCAACACCGTTTGTAAGAAGAACAAATTAACTGACAAACAGACACAACTGAAATCCTGAGAAGACAGAAAGCAGACCAGCAGTTGCTGGGCAGAATTGCAATAGCTGGAAAAATGAGACAAGCCTTAACAATTGAAGGAAGAGCATTTCCTTCGGAAGAAAGGAGTGCGAAAGCCAAGAGGTTGGTTGCTGCGTTGGGAAGAACAGAATAGTCTGCCTGAGACCGTGTGAGCCAGGAAGAGTCGGGGACAGTATGACCACAGGGCTGGGAAGCAGAGGGTTACTCACCTATGAATAAGGTCTTCACAAAAGAAACATCCACCTGGAATTTCAGAATGTTCTCTAGTAGAACCTTTGTCGTTTTTTGTTTGGCTTATTTCACTAAGCGCAGTATTTTCAAGGATCTTCTGAATGAAGCACAGAAGTTTTAAGTGCACAGCAAAATTAGGAGGAAGATACAGAAATTCCTTATAAACCTTCCGCCCCTAACATTCACAGCTTCCCAACTAACAACATTCTGCACCGGGGCACTAAACTCATGGGAGTTGAACCCACATTACCAATTCCTTACTACTAGCAGCTCATCGTTCACAATTAGGGCTCCCTTGGGGAGTGTACGTTTCTGGAACTGGGCAACAGCATCATGACACACATCCACTATTGCTGCCTCCCACAGAATAATGTCACTGCCCTCAGTGCACCCAGTGTTCTGCCACGCCATTCAACCCTTCCCCGCATTACGGTGTTTTCAGTGATGAATAATAATCCATTGCACACGTATCTCAAGTCCTGCACGTGCGAGCCTCATTTCACAGGCCTTGGTATTCTTTCCACCTTTTGGCTGTTATGAGTAATGCTGCTATGAACGTTTAAATGCAAGTTTAGTGTGTACAGCTGTTCTCATCTTTATTGGGTGTATCCTGAGAACTAGAATTGTTGGGTCATAAAGCAGCATCATAGTTAAACTGCCAGGCTGTTCATCAAAGTGAATGCACGAGTTGACATTCCCACAGGCAACTTATGAGGGTTCTAATTGTTCTGCATTTTCATCAACCCGTCTGTCTTTTTAAATTTTATATGTCTGAGGAGGCGTGAAGCAGTGTCTCACTGGTTTTTCTAATTTTCTTATCAGTTATTTCCTGATTCCCAGAGAGCTGCTTCCTCTTCTCCTTCTCCTTCTCCTCCTCCTCCTCCTTCTTTTTCTTTTCTTTCTTTACCAAGTTGTTATTTTCTAGGTATCTGAATTCTGAGCCTCAGAAAGTCTGAATTTTGTTGCTACCGACTATTACTTGTCTTGGTTCTTCCCTTACTGCGGTTTTGATTTAATTTCCTTAATGACTGGTGGGGCTGGTTATTTTTAATGTGCTTATGACAATTTATATTATCTTCTTTGGAAAAATTATATTCACAGTTTTTCCCATATTTCAATTAAGGTTGGTGTCTGATTATTGTTGAGTGATAAATGTGTTTTATCCTGGTATGGTAGCACATTTCCGTAACCTCAGAAAGATCTCAGGTTCAACATCAGTCCGGCAATGTAGCAAGACCCTATTAAAAAGCAAAAGCAAAACAAAATACAAAACAAATCAGTTATTTATTTTCTAATCATGTCAAATACTCATGCTATTTATTTTGTTTTCTCTAAGGTCAGTTCTGCTCATTTTAAAATACATATTGTGTTACATCTGTAATTTTATCTCTAGTTATACCAATTCTCATTTATGTCATTCTGCTGTTTTATATACATTGAATTCATTTCTTCTTTAATTTCTGTGAGTGAAATTCTGTAAGTAAGATATGAGGAGGAGAAACAAGAAACAATTACTAAGAGGATTTTTTAAAACTTACTTTTTAATACTGTTCAAAAGTATTTATTGGACAAATTAATGTTTTCTCTCAACTTTAGTTTAAATTGTATCACTAATTATCTTTTCTGAAGTTTGAGGTTTGAACTTGGCTCTTCCTTTAATGTTAGTGTAGATGAATAATCTTTTGCATTTTTGTTTCTTTTCCATGCATTTGGGGTTGATAGTGGGAAGAATCAAAAAATGTGCATTATTTTGCCTTTTCTTTTCATATTTGTTAGTGATGAAGATTGAATGCCGACTCCACTAGCGTGCTACCGTCTAGAGAACATTATGGATTTGGTCAAAGGTAAGTAAAAATACTTTCAAACTTTTTAGAAGCTCCACTATTTTCTAAAACCAAGTGGTCTGCTAGGTTTATTCATGTGCACCAGCAAATGAAGAAAAGCCAGACATGCTTTGTGCTCCCCCCTGACTATGACCTCTTAGTAACTGCCTTCAAAATCTATGAGGGATTGTGCAATCTCAAGGTAAATGACAGTTATCCAGACAGTTCCACAATGGCTCTATTCTGGAGGGCACTTGCTTCCTCATCGCTGGTGAAGAGATAGTTTTCCTTTTGAAAATTCCACATTTATTGGTGCTCGGGGGTTAACCCAATAGTATGGCGTCAGCTCAGGGCGTGGGAAGTAAGAGTCTAGGTTCTTTATTTCTCTGGCCAAGTCTGTAACCACGAAACTACACTATCATTCCCTCTAATTACCTTTTGAGTAATAGGTGCAAACTATATTTTTGAAGTGATGAGGTAAAATTAGAATGTAGGTGATTGGGTTGGTCTCCTCAACCCTCTTAGTCAGTAAAACAAAAACCCACAGTGGGCAAACTGGACCCAAATCAAGGTGGTTAATGGAGCCACTAAACAAATTAACACCACAAAACCAAAGAGGCATTTGGGGATTTCTCTTGGACAAGCCTACACCATAAGATATTTCTCATACTTACTGGAAAATAATACAGTTAAGACAGGAATTTTTTTATATCGAGCATACTTTCTCATTTTATCTTCAGGGAGTTTCTGTGTTCTTTTCTTATTGGAAACTTAAAACCTGTAAGATAAATTATAAGATGTTTTAAATTTCTTTGTAATGATCATAGCGATTATTATTGAGAAAATACAACAAGAAAAGCTGCTTCCAGTGGGAAACATGGAGATTTTGCAACATTAATGTGCTAAAGACATAGATGAATTTTCTTAGGTTATTTTCTTATTAATACATTAGGCCCTGGTAGAGAGAGTCAAACTTTGGCTTAAATATTTATAAATAGTGTTATGGATTCTTGTCCTATTTACTTTACTTTATGATGATTATATAAGAATAAAACATTAAGGCATTTTGGAAAATATGTAAAATTTTGAAACTTCTAAATTCTTCTCATAAAGTTGAAGTAAAGTCTCTTAAAGTATATTGGATAAAACGATTTCTGCAGAACATTTTGTAACTTTTCTCTGGAAGCAAAGCACACTGAATTTGGTTAATTGACAGGTTTCTTCATCCACTAGAGGGTGGGCTGGTCACCTACAAATTAGAAATGGAAACAGTATGTGAAAAACCGTTTGGAACATAAAGTACCAAGTGCTCCTTTTACTTTCTGTGATTGTGTGTTTGCTGCCCCTATTTGTTTTTCTGTGCCTCCCTGGGGTTTTGTTTCCCCAATGATAACGGTACCCACAGAAAGTTGTAAAGCTAGGTCTGTGGGAACTTCATGATATATACTCTTTATATTAATTTAGCTCTTGTCTCTAAATAGAACGCCAAGTCACTACCATTAATAGGGTGAGATGTGTTGTTTTCATCAGCAAACTATAATGCCACATTTCAAAAACATGGATAAAAATTTAAGAATTTGTGAGTGAATATTGTTCTATATCACGAAGAGGTCAAATTATAGAATGTGGTTTCAAAGAGTAGTTTTGTTACTTTAAAAATTTCAAGTGAGTTTCAGTGAAGATGAAATAACTTAGAGTAGCACACACAATGTAAATAAGCATAAAATTAGATAAAAAGAGAAACCAATAAAGAAAACACAAGATTATATTACCTAACCACTGGAGGTAGTTTCCAGACTACCTGGAAGAGAATCCAAACGTACTTTGTTCCTGGATTCTCTCTTAACTGAAGAGACAGAAGAGAGAGAGTCTGGAAGCTGCAGCAACTCACTGCTAGATATATATTATAGGCAATGAAATCATTAACCAAAAGCAACAGTAATTTTTAAGATATTTAACCTAAAACAAAGTAAATGAAAAAAGACATATTTAACCATAACTATATCAATATTTTCAATTAATGTAAAACATCTAAGCATATCAAGTATAATTTATCCTGTAAATTATACAGGATAAAAATAACAGCATCAATTATGTACCATCTGCAAGAAATCCATTAAAATGTAAAATACAAAACTGGGAGATGTAGAACAATGAAAAAATATGCCACAAACACTAACCAAAAAAGAGTTTACATAACTATACGGATACGAAGGTTGATTATGGAACCGGCCACCTTACGCTGCACAAAGGCCATCACTCCGCAGTGAGACAGAGGAGCCCCCGGGATGCTGTAGCCATTCTGAACACCAGGAACTCAATAGTAAGATATTCAAATGCACAGAACTGACATGACTGAAAGAGACAAATTCAGAATACTTGATTTCAATACACCTTTCTCCTAATGTTCGAACAATTATACAGAAAATCAGGAAGGAAAGAGAAAATCTATTGTTGCTATTTCTTTCTTCTTCACTGTATTTTGGCGTATGACAGATTTCAAATAAATGGTTTAAGTTACTGTATTTGTTGGTATGAGTTGTTCATAATATTATCACTGCAGGTGCTAGAGATAACTACAGTAATATGATACTGGGCTGAAAACACAGTTTAAAAAGCGTCACAAAGAAAATTTTAGGCCCAGATTGACTCATAACCCATTCTATAAAAGATTTAAGAAGAAATTATATCAATTTGCTAAGTCTTTTCCAGAAAGTCCAAATGGAGGAAATTTTACCTTGTTTTATGAAATCAGCATTATCTGATATCAAAACTAAAGGAAGAAATTATAAATCAGTATTTTTCATATACATAGACACATAAATCCTTAAAATTATAGCCAATCAAACCTTAAATAATAATACAGCACAACAAAACAGAAATCATCAGAGAAAACAAAGACCAGTTTGATACTCAGAAATCTATCAAATTACTTTAACAAACTAACAAATTAAAATTGAATGACCCAAAACTCTGCAATAGTCTCAAAATATGGAAGAAAATATGACAATAATCAGCACATACTCTTGATAATAACTATCAGGACACTAGGAATAAAAGTGCTCTTTTGTCTGAGAAAAAGCACCTATAAAATCTTAAGCATCTTATGCAGTGGTGAAAATCAAAACATTCCTCCCAATCCCAAGATCAGAAACAAGGTAAAATTACTTCACACTCATCACTTTACTTCAAAAGTCCTAGTAACTAGGATATAATGAGAAAAATGTTTTAAATGCAGATGTACTAGGATCGTGTAAAATTTTATTTACCACACCATGCATGGTCACATCTGTGGAAAACCACATGCAATTATAAAAATTCTACACAGAGAAGTAGGTTGACTTTAAAAAGTTTCAGTTATCAGGTCAACATGCAAAACAATAATATTTCTCCATGCTAACAACAAATAATCAAAATTTGAAATTTAAGTAGAATTCAAAGGAAAGATTCATAAAATATGCTCCTCAATATCACCTGCCATTAGGAAAATGCAAGTTGTAGAATAATTTATACTGCTTGTGAATTCTAGGGTTATTCTATTAAGAAAATACATTTCTTCTGTTAATCTTCCCTAGGAGCCCCTCAGCATCTGGTTTTACAGGAAAAAGAGTTCTCGAATCCTGGGAGGTCGAGGCTGGAGGGATGCAAGTCTGGGCAACTCACCAAGGTGCAGTCTCAAAAAAGAAAAAAAAAAAAAGGAATTTAGATTCCAAGTCTAATGATTGTTTTTATATGGTTATTATCTTGTGTTGTAACAAATATCAAACTCATTTGAGGTTCATTTTTCCCTCATTGTAAAAGCTGGAATCAAAGTTTTAGAAATTCCTTTCTACATAAGTTTATTAATTTAATTTTAGTTCCATTTTTTCATCTTACATTCAAGACTAGGAATTATAAACTTAGAAAATTTTCAGAAACTAAAAAAGCAAGAAGAAGAAGAAGGGAGGGAGAAGGGAGAAGGGGAGCAGAGAAGAAGGGAAGGGAGTGAATTTAATGAAAGAAAAGGGAAAGGGAAGAAAAAGGGAAGAGAGAAAGCACAGACCCCTACAAGGTGCACAGGAGGGTCATCAGGACCCTCGGACAGCAGCCAGCGCGGCCGCAGCAGAGGCCTGTAGCCTGGATGCAGCCTCAGCACAGGCTCCCGCCTGGCCCTGGCTGCCCTCACTGCAGGGACAAAAGGGGCTGACTAGAGAAAGCCACCTGCTCCTTCCTTCTCCGGCCACCGAGCCACGCTGGCATCTCTCTGCCGTGTGACAGACGCAAAGTCTTCCTCACTTTTGGGACGTCCTTGACTTAGCTTCTTTCCAGTTCTCTCCGTCCTCTTCCTGGGACCTGCCTGAGCTAAGCGTGACCACCATGTCCAGCCCTATTGGACCTCACTTCTGTTTTCCCATTCTGTTTTTTGCCTGTTCTGCGGTCTGAGCACAGTTTCTTTTCTAATGTGAAGAACCCTATTCTCTCCTTATCTGGTTCTAATCTTCTATCGAATTCATCAATACAATTGTATATTTTATTTTATTTTTTAATGTGTAGACTTTTCTATATTTTAAGAAAATTTAGAATCAGCATTCTGTTGAAGTTCTTCAGTCTTTATACTTATTATAAAATTTAAAACAATAAGATCAAGCATTATTTTGTGGTTAAATTTATTTTTTCTCCTCTTGGTCCCTATCTCATATTAAATCTACTAACTTTTTATTGAACGTGTATGAAAATTTTGACTGAGTGATTTTTTTCAGGATTGATTTCCTTCTGTTTGGGGTTGAGTGATTCATTCTTACACAGAGAATTTCCAGCATTTGTAGATGTGGTATCTTTCCAGTTTATTCTTAATTCCCAAGAATGTAGTCATTTGGGTTCCAGCCAAAATTATGGGTGCTGTTCAGAGATATTCCTGTTTCCTGGTCATGAATTCTAATTGCTGCCTCACCAGGGTGAAGAGTCTGTTAATGATTCTATTTACTTTCTTTTTAAAGTTAATTGAAGACAGTTACATACAATAACGATATCCACCTCAACAGGGCGATTCAGTGAGATGTGATGACATGTGCCTCACCAGCAAAACCACCTCCAGCACGGAGGTCGAGAGCGCATGCAGCCGCCCGCGGGCCTGAGGCGCCTTGCTGCCTGTCATTTGCACTCTGCCCTCAGGCAGGCCTCACGCTGAGGGCTCTTCGCATCTTCTAGAACATTTTTGGTATCTGCTTTGTAGTTTAATTCTCTCTCTCACTCTTCTCTCTCTGTCTCTCTCTGTGTGTCTCTGTCTGCCTCTGTCTCTTTTTCTCTGTCTCTCTCTCTCTGCGTCTCTGTCTGCCTCTCTCTCTTTTTCTCTGTCTCTTTCTCCCTGTCTCTCTCTGTCTCTGTGTCTCTGTCTGCCTCTGTCTCTTCTCTCTCTCTCTCTCTCTCTCTTCCCTGTATCTCTCTCTCTCTCTCTGTGTGTCTGTCTGCCTCTGTCTCTGTCTCTTTCTCCCTGTCTCTTTCTCTCTCTTCCCTGTATCTCTCTCTCTCTCTCTCGCCTTCCCTCACTTCTTCTCACCTCTTTTGTCTACCCCTTCGCACTCAGATGGGATGTCTGTCTCTTCTCTTCCTTTTGAAATCTTCTGAGATCTGTTTAATGTTTGAACAGCTACACTTGGAAAGAATTCATATTTTGTAGTTGTTAGACATAGTCTACTAAAGCTGTCCATTTGTTGATGCTGGTTAATGATTTCTCCCAAGTTTTCTATATCCATGGTGATGTTTTGGTTTGTTTTTCAATTATTGGGGAAATTCTTTTAAAATCCCCATGATGTTTGTTCATTTCCTACTTTTCCTCTCATTTTGTTGGTTTTGCTTTGTGAACATTGAACTTCTAATACTAGGCATGTGCATATTTATAACTGTACTATATATAATACATATACATATGCTTTTATTTATTTGCAATTGCTTTACTGACACAGTGAATCTTTTACTATTACATAGACTTTTTGTGTACAGTAACTTTTTAAATAACGTTCTTCTGTTGCTCTTTGTCCTAAGGTCTACCTAGTTGAGTATTAAGAAGTACATTATTTCAGTTAATATTGTGATGACATATCTCTTTCTGACTCTATATTTTTAGTGCTTTTTTTGTATTTTAAGAATTTTTTGTGTTGGCCTTATAACTGGTTATTGATGTTTTAATGCAATTTGATATGATTGTACTTACAAATGCTATGACCTACTAATTTCTCATTCTTCTATTTGATTTTGTGCCTTGCGAGCAAAATTAGCATTTACAGTAAACTATTTTAGTTAAAATATTGGTAACTGGCAACTACATCTCTTCATTAACTATCACTCCTGTGCTTAATGATGTTGTAGTAATATACTTAGGGATATCATAAGTCTGTATGTATTTAATGGTTTTTAAATTTTTTTTATTCAAAAGTAGGAGAAAATTTCCAAAGTTACATTAGCTATTTGTCATTAACCCATACACAATATTTAGTGTTCTCCTTCTCCTATAAAGTTGATTGGGCATGCATTTTCCTTCAGCCTGGAAAGCTCAGTTAAAATGTTTTGGAGTTCAGATCTGTTGATAAGAGTGTCTTAGCACTTGTTTACCTGAAAATATATTACTAAGACTTCATTTATGAGGCATATTGTCATTGGATATGGAATTGTAGGTTTCAAGTTTCTTCATTTATGTCATTTTGATCATTGTCTTCTTCTGTTATGAATTTGGGGATTGTTTCTCTATATATAATAAGTTCTTTTTATCTTGCTATTTTCAAGATTGTTTTGACTTTCAGCAGTTTGCCTATGAAAAGTTGAGAAATTATTTTCTTTATACTATGTGTTGGGTCTGTTGTACTTTCTATAAATTAATATTTCTAACATTTTGGAAGGTTTTTCATTATTTCTTCATATAATTTATTCTTCTCCTATTTCTCTGTACTCTTCTTCCAAAGCCCTGAATAATATTTTTTGGCAATTAATATTAATAGTGCCTGAGCCTTTTTTCACTTTTCTACATTTAAGAAGGAATTCTCTCCAGTAGACTGTTTCCATCTTCAGGATTAAAAGTCTCTCTTGCCACACATTCTTCTATCTTTTCTCTCATCTAGCAAACCTTTATTTTCAGTTACTATTTTTAGCTCCGAAATTTATTAAATTTTACTTTTTGAGACTTGCTCTTTCACTCATTGGTAGTGCTTTAGTTTTCTCATTAAAATTTTGAGCACACGTGTATGTATGCATGTAGGTGGGGTGGGCATAAGGCCTCCTGTGAGGCCTTCGTCTAGACTCAGATGTAATTTCTACTGATTTCTTTTTCCCAACTAAGTTTGGGTATCACGTGTCCATTTTATCGCATGTCTTACAGCACTGTTTGAAAATGGATAGGCCATGTTTTGCAGCAACACTTGGAATAGGTCATGATCTTTTGATGATTCAGTTCTCAGAGCTCAGGATTCAACTTTCAAACTTGGCCCCCTCCTTTTTATTTCCAGTATGCAGCTTTGATATCTGTGATCTGTTTCTTCACTTGAAAACTGCTAAATTTTTTTTAGCCCAGTGGCCATGGAGTCTTCTCTGGGCTTGTTATAAAACTACATTTTTACATTTGTGCAATCACCTCAAATTTCTTTTGATGGAATGATATATCTTGTATCAATATTTATGTTTATACATTTAAAACATGTTTCTTATCAACAGTGCACAGTAAAAGATTGCTTTCTAACTGGTTTGATAATCATTGTGTTTTAGTTGCAGTGTTTGACTGTTTACATTTAGTGGTTTAAAATCATCATCTTGCCAATTGTTTTCTATGTCTATCTCATAACTCTATACTTTCATTTTCTCTTTCCTTTGAATATTTTTAGAATTCCATCTTATGAACTTCCTGAATCTTTGTATTTTTAGTAATTTCATTCTTCAAATACAATTTTAGTTTACAACATTTTACCTTTATCTAGTTTTACACCTGATCAATACAATTAACTTCTCTACACAGCATATAAAAAGTGTACCACATTATTGTTTCTACATCAAGTAATCAATTATCATTTAAGGAGATTTTAAAATTTAAATTAAATAGAATGTTTCATTATCTCACTTAACTCTAATTTGTGTCTCTTAATTCTTTGAATAGATCTCTGTTGTAGTGGCTATATTTTACTCTGAAATTATTACAATAGGTTTACCTTACATTTCCAGAATTGTTTGTAGTAAATGCATGAAAGTACTTGCTTCTTTGTTTATTATAAAATTATATATTAAATATGTGCATTTTCTTGGAAGCAGCAATAAGTAATAATAACAGTAGTTATAGTTAGTTTCAACTGCAAACAAACCCAGTCTTCAATATGTAGAAAGAAATGTTGATGCGGTTGTTCCATGTTGAGGTAGTTATTTTAGGTATTCTCTTCAAAAGATAGTGTCTACTCAGTTTTACCTGCTTTGCAGGGCTGTGACAGCCTAAGCTTTTTAACATTAAGGAATCCATTATTAAAGCTGCAGAATCAAAAGAAGGTCCACTGAGAAATTATGGCTGACTGTAGCTGACAATAAAATTACTAGGAATTTCGTCAAGTGCAACCAAGAGACTATTATAGCTACTCTGATCCCTTTAGATCCTTTATAAGGTTTTATTTTACTTGCCAGAGAGTTTTTCACTATTGAGCACTGATCAAAACTTTATACCTCTGAGTCAGATCTCACACTGAAGGTGAGCGTTTTCCCTGCCAATGGAGGCAGGAGCAGATTGTGAGAGCAGTGAGTGGTCGATGCTATGCTTACCTGTTAGGTTAGGATAAGCTGGGGAGCTGCCCTGCCTAATTTGTTCAAACACCTGGCTACCACTGTTAGCTAGGCTCCGGACTAGGGACTAGTGTATGGTCTTCATTTAGAACACTGCAAATATCACCATGATGGAGACTGTGAAATTTAACAAAGACCAGTACTGCTTTGATTATAAACTCAGGCAGAGAACAAAACAGAACAACAACAAAACAAAACAAATAAACCAAACTCCATGCTCAGCTAAGCATCCCGGAATTTTATTATAGAAATGTCCAATTCTGTGTTGTTGTGTTATTTTGACTTATTTATTTTTTTGTGGTAGCATTTTACTTTTGATTTGCCTTTTGGCTGTGTTTCAAATGATAGTATAAATAAATTTAAAAATGTAATAATGCAAAATATATACACATGAAAGAACATTATAAATTTATGAGCTTTCACTTTTAATAACAAATTTTATCTAGAGTTGAAAAGTTACATTTTTTATGCTATAATCCTATTGACTAGAAATAAATGTGTATGTGTTTTCCAGTTCAACTGTAATTAAATAGCAGCCGTCTATCTCTGTAAAACAGATGAAAGAGCTTCACTCAGAGCTGTTAGGTTAATCCAGCTGCTTAAAATGTGTGTTGTATTTGACCATTTGCCAAAAGAAAATCTGTGGCTGCATGAGCCAGCTGGCACGGGGGTGGAGGGTGGGTCTCTCTCAGCTGACTAGGACTCGGGCTGAAGACGGTTCTAAAAACTCCGCTTTGAAAATGATAAATAATGAAAATTCTGCCTTGGCTGCCCAGCAATTTTGCCAAGCAGGAACACCTTCAGAAATCATTTTCTTAACATACATATTTTAATTTGTGTTACTTGAACTCCAAAAAGAAGGCCATTTATCAATATGTTTAAGATGAGGACTAGGTGTCCAGCTGCAGGAGAGAGCACTTGGAACGTGTATCTAGAATAGTATTGATGATCCGATATTTGAACCGTGTGAGGCCCCAGGTTTGATTCCCAGCACCGCAAACAAAAGAAAACAAAAAACAAACAAAACATATCCCTAAGAGAAAAAAGATACTGACACTACATATTTACGGGTTAGGACGCCTGGGGCTGTCATTTTTTCAACCTTCCTATTTCAAAAATGGGGGAAGGGAATTAATTCTAAAGTTAATAACAGAGAGAGATGTGTCAACAACGGACTGCACTCATTTCAACGTTATTTAAAGAGAGCAGTGGTAGATTATTTCTGAATATTTTTCCACTTTCCCCGTCATTGAGTTATGCTACATTTTTATATCAGAATAAGAACCTGTGTTTCTAACTGCCGAGAGAATCTTGAGTGACTTGGACACCTTGGCTCTCTGCACGTGTGCCTGTGTGTGCACACACGCGCGTGAGTGTGTGCGTGACTGTGTGCCCGCCAGGTGTCTGCAGGAGGCTGCCATGCCCACAAGTCCTCTGTCACACTCTCCTCTGATTTCCCCCCACCTGGTGTTTGCTTCAGCCTGGCCATTTGCGTTATCTGAGAAGCTGTCAAAAGGCTGAGAAGATTTGGGAAGATTTCAAAAACCTGGCTGAGCCTGCCTTTTCAAGAATAATACTTCGTGACACTTCTATTCTCTGTCCCAAACCTCAGATGTTTGATTTTTTTCTACTGCAAAACAGGGCAAATACGAAGTGCAGGAGCAGATACAGTGTGCTAAAATATAAACTTCATAGAAAAATTTGACTTTCCTCAAATAAGCAACACTTATATTTTCAAATTATAAGGTGATAGATGGGGTTTGGTTTTATAAGTAACAACATGTAAGAGAAATCTCAATTAACAGTGCAAGGTTTTAAGTAGCCCACTTTTATGAATATTAGCTTTAACTATACTTGCTCCTATTATTTTAAAAGGTAGTGAAGTTACATTGTCTAAAAAATGTGAAAAATGTAGAGAGTAAAATGTCCCCCTCAAGCTCCTGGCTTGTGTGTGCCTGTGAGGGCTTCATTTTCTCCTCCCACCGGAGAAAATTTCCTCATGGTCTGCATATCCTCCCTCTCCCAGCACCGCCAGGTTTGGCAAACTGATCACTCCTGATCGGTTCAAATATCGGATAATCAATGCTATTTGAGATATACGTTTCAAATATTGCATGAGACATGCATATTAATATATATATATATATATACATATATATAATTATATAATTTTTATCTAGTGTTCAAATTAAATTACGTGTCCTGTATTTTATCTGGCAACCATAATCCTTCCAGAAACTTTTACACAAATGGAAGAAATGCCTGCTGTTCTTTCGTGTACTCCACACTTCTTTTTTACGTTAATGGTGGTGCACTGTGTGTACTCCGCTTCTTTTCTTTTATTCTTTTTGTTCCCTTGTTCTGGTGGATATCAAACCATGGGTTCCCTACTACTGAGCTACATTCCCAGCCCCTCTTATTTTTTATTTAGGGCCGAGTTTTCAGTAAGTTGCCTGAACTCTACCTGCTGACTCTCCTTTATGATACTTGCTCTATTTGTTTCTTTTTAACAAACAGCACTTTTGGAAATAATTTTCAATCTGATCAGCATTGTATAGGAGTATTTATTTCTATTTGCTTACAGATGCTATATTACCAAATCTTTGGATTTTGTCATCAACCTGAGATAAAAAGGCATCTGGATGTAGTTTATTTTTCATTTCTCTTCCCATTAGTAAGGTTGATATTTTCATGTCTATGAACAACTTCTGTGTCTCCTGATTTTTCTAGCTGTCTCTTACCTCCAGGTCTACTTCAGTTAGTCTATTTCTTCTCAGTTTCTCTGTGCTCCTTGTATACTTTAACAAGCTTCTATATTTTTTCACTTATGCATTATTAAATTTTATTCATCTTTACCACCCTTTTAGTTTATGGTTTTGCGTTTGCAATCACAGGAAAAAACAAAACAAAAACACCTACTCTAACTCAAAGACAATAAATGAATTCACCTTTTCTTGGATTTTTGGCTTTTGATAGTTTGAATTTGTGCGAGTTAACTTCTAACTTGACTGACGTGAGCAGCTTGAAAGCGGACTAGGGAATAGTAAAGCACACTTCGTGTGCACGGGTGAGGAACAGGCCCCAGGACTTTCTCTCCAGCACCCTCTGTGGCTCTGCTCTTACAGGCCATGCACAAAGCAGCACTGCTCCATCTCACCAGCCCTCGCCAGGTCTGCGGCTCAGAGCCAGCCCAGGGGCAGAGTCCTCTGAGAGGCTAATTGTCCAAGCAAAAGGAAAGGAATAACTCACACAGAATTATTTTTGTTTTTTGTTTAAAGCCTTGATCCATTGGAGTTCTTCTTATTTGCTGTGGTCTGGGGGTGAAGCTTTAACTTTTTTCAGATGTTTTTCTCATTTGTTCTTAGACCTTTGATTTTTTTAAATAGTACCTTGATCCTTTCGACTTTTCCTTGCTTTCTCTCTTCCCTCGTCTCCTTCCCACCTCCTGGTCCCCACGCTAAAGGCCATTATTGTTTGTGCTGATTTAAGATCTTGCTTTTGTTGTTTATTAAATCTCTTATTTAATTGTTTCTATCTTAAAACACTGAAGTGTTGCCTTACTGTTTACCTGCCTGTGACATCACAACATCAGATTGAATTAATTATCAAAGTTTTGAAGCTAAAGTGACTGAAAAAAAGGTCTCCTCTTTATAGTTCTTACTACTTGGTGTTTGCTTGGTTACTTTTGTTGATTTTTCTGTATGAATGTCAGAGTTAGCTTGTCAAATTATTCCAACTCCACTAATAATTTTTGAAAGGCTGCTGACATGACTGTAGTCAGTAGTGTGTGGCTGACCATGGTGGTGCTCGCGTGTAATCCAGTCACTCAGAAGTGGGAGTCAGGGCCGAAGGATCTCAAATTCAAGTCCAGCCTGAGCAATTTAAGGAGACTTTGTCTCAAAGTAAAATTCTGCAAAAGATCTGGAGAGTTAGCTTAGTAACAGAGCCTTGGCCTAGCAGCTGCACGGCTTTTGGTTCCATCCCTAGGACACACGCACGACTGCTGGGTTGCATACTTCGAAATCAATAGAAGAAAGAATTTTCGATGTCCAATAAACAGTAAATATTGTACATACTAATTATCCTGATTTGATCATTGCACAATGTATACCTGCAACCAGATGTTATGTTGTGCTCTACAGATTTGCAACATTACTGCATGTCTATAAAATTAATTAAACTATAAATCCCTTATAAATTTATTCAGAAAGAACTGGCAAATTTGCAATACATACTGTCCAATCCATGATCTATTGTTACATTTACTTAAGTTGTATCATTTTATTTCAAAAGCATTTTAAAGACTTATTCATACAGGTTTTACACATTTTCTATTAAGTAGATTACGAGGTATGGTGGTTAAACTTAATTACGTCAGCTTCATGGTTTGTGATCAGCCTAGGAGAGAAATAAAGTACACTTCTGGCTGTGTTTGGGCAATCATGGAGCGGAGCGCAGAGCACACTGCAGGAGTGCAAGGGGAGCCTGCATCTTTACTGTATAGTTCTTACACAGGTTGTTATCTCACGTTTACATTCTTCTATAGTGCTGTAACTAGCTCATGTGTGTGCACCTGTGCTAAGTCATGCATACAGAAGCTTATTGCACTGTGCACCTGTGCAGGAGAAGCAGGTCACGTCTGCAGGTGTCCTTAGATGGCCCTGTGTTTTGAAGCAGTTGTGGTTTCCCACAGTTGTCTTTGATTATGAAAATTTCAACTAAGTCTACTATGTTATTTAGGCATATAATTATACCATCTGCAATTAATATCCTCTTTCAAACACTCTTACTTTTATTTCATCCCCTTGGATTGAGAGATATGTTCAAGGCAATGCTAAACTTTGGTGGAAAAATATGCATTTTGATTTTTCCTGACTTTAAATAAGGTGCAAGGATCTTTTTGGCTGAGGTAGATATATTTTATCACATTAGAGAAGCATCCACTGATAACTATTATTTAATGTTTTTTAAAACTAAAAATAAATTTTCATAATACCCTTCCAAAATCTATAGAGGTGATCTGTTTTCTTAACTTTCTTAATATGATAAATTATATTAATAAATTTAATATTGAACCATTTCCATTTTTGAACTAAATTAGACTTGCTTATAATTTTGTTTTTAAGTTTGTAATTTAGCTGAGCACATTGTACCAGTGAACTATTTGGAAAGCAGAAGGATCACAAACTTGAAACCACACTGAACAACGCAGAGAGACTTAAAATAAATTTTTAAAAGGACTGAGAATGTGGCTCAGTGGTGGCGGACTTACTGGTCACGCACGAAGGCCTAAATTCCCTCCCAAGCACTGCAAAAAGAAAAACTAAAAATCGACAATTTAGCTTGGATTGCTACTTTGACTAAAGGTACTTCAAGGAGTGTTTTCACTTTGCTTTATCTAATTTATAAGAAGTATAATTTTTGGCTTTGTTTGCTTTTACATTTCTAGCTTTATTGCATTGTGATCAGATAATTAAATCCTATTTTTTTAATTTACTCTTTCATTTTAGTCTATTGTACATTCAATTTTTTTCAATTAGGCAATTATGTTGTACTTTCTACTTTGAATGTATGGTAGATATAAATAAAGAGCCAGTAGATCAGCTATGTTATAAATGGAACATAGATACTGGTTCACCCTTAACCCCTCACGCCGCTCTGGATTAGCGAATGGAACAGGCTCACTGCACCCTCTGCGCAGGCTCCCGGGCTGTACTGAGGTAGAAGCCAGCCGCGTTCTCCAGGCGGGCTCTGTCCGGAGGGACCCACCGGGGCTCATTTGAGTGCTCGCAGATCTCATCTCTTCACTGCGATGGGGCCCGGCATGGAGACATTTTGCTGACAAAGGCTAGAGGACACCCGGACCTAGAGGCCTTCTGCAGATCTTGGAGGCCCTGCCCAAATTCTAGAGGCTCCTGCAGCCCCGAGAGGCCCGCCAGGGATGTACCCCTTAACTCTGCTCCTCATGAAACCTTAATCCAGCCAACGAGGAGCCCCTCCGCGCTGGTCCCCTCTAACAGCCTCATGCTGCAGTGGGGTGAGGCTGTGACTTCCCACGGTCTTGCTGTGTCCTGTTCCTCAGAACACAGGATGGCGTCTGCATTCAGGTAACTGGAGGACACTTGCGGTCCAGGCTGTGGAGGGTCCACCACAGGTGGACAAATGAATTCTACCTACTTTTAAAATTACCTTATTACATTTCTAGCGTTGTTTTATCTCCCCACGTATTATAGTTTGAATGGCGACTGTTCCCCAGTTGCCACTGAGTCACAGGACGGTCACCAGCCTGTGGAAGCGGGGGCGGGCGCTGACCTGTAGGAGTGGGGTGGAGATCTCCGCCCTCTGAGGGTGCATCCGGCAGGGCTCAGACGCGCTTTCCGCCTCCAGTCACCGCGAGGGGCAGCGCCAGCCCCGTACACTCCGGTCTCCATGCAGAGCTGACCCCTTGGGCTGAAAGCAGCAGTGCCAAGGGGCCGTGGACCAAAACCAAGGAAACGTTTCCTCCTTTTCAGCGATTTTCTCTGATGTTTTGCCTGACTGAAAATTTTTATTCAGAACTTGCAGTACTGGTGCTTTTTACCTAATTATTCATGAATAATGCATAGGTTTTATTTTAAATACAGCTTTTAAAACTGTAGGAATAATAAGATCCAAAGTGTGTAATAGCTATTGTAAAAAAGAAAGGGAAAGAAAGTGCTCTAACGGATATAACTGCATGTATGTTTCAGTGTGTAGGACAGTTAACCATACTCTAAATTTTTGTTGGATCATTGAACAGAACGGTTTGCATGCTCATTGTTTGATTGTCCACTTTTTATGCTTTACTTTTGTAACTTGAACAACTATTTCTAAGATGACAATATGTGACTTATCAAACAGTGATTTCTTAGCATTAATTTTTTTGAAATTCTGTATTATTTCTACCCTTTTTTCTGTTTTGCTTTGTTTCTTTAAATAAAAAAACACAGCTTTTAAAAATATATTTTGTAATTCAAGACTTCCACATTTGAATTTCACCTGGTGGCATTAAATTTTTCCTCATTGTTTGGTCTGCTGCGTTTGCAGGCTGCCTGCTGCAGGCTACTTAACAGGTGTGTGCGTCCTTGGTCCGATTTCATTAACAGCTATCTGTTGCAATTTTCCCCTTGTTTTTATTTGCTCTCTTCCTAATAACTTGAATTTATGCAACTATTCATTAGAAATCACCTTTTCTTTAACATGTGAATATAGCTCTTTAACTCATTTGTATTATTCCTAGGATTTTGTTTGCATTTATTTCAAGTCTACATTTGCAACTTTTATACCATTTACAATGTGAGTTCTTGCATCTCTTCTGGTTTCTTTACAGAGTCCTAGTTATTTAGAGAAGGTTATATTTTTGTTCTGGTGGTAACCATTCTTGTTAGGATGATGTGAGATATAGTATGTTAAATTCATGCTTTCTTTTATTTTCTCAAGTATCACTTTTTGGGGGGGTTACTGGGACTCGAACTCATAACCTCACACTTGCCAGGCAGATGTTGTGCTGCTGAGCTACATCCCCAGCTATTTTCTCAACTCTAAGTGATTCTAAAGTTTTAGTGTTTGCTATACCTTCCTTTTTCCTGCTGTTCTTCCGCGTGGTTTCACAGAGCAGAACTCTCCGGCTTGCTATCTATTTTTACACTTCCATTACTCGCATGTTCAGCATTTCACAATTGTAATATTTCAGTTCTAGAGATGTGACTGTCAGCACGTTCTCCACCCACCCAGCGTCTGCCTCACCTAGCTTTTGCATTGAAAATTTTCTCCTTTCCGAATACAGGGTTGCTGCCCTTCCTTTAATCACCTCGTGTGTCCTGGCTCCTCGGATGTGCGCGTGCACTGTGCACGGCCGGTCCTCTCGCCACCAGCCGGTTTCCCTCCATCATTCTCTGGGTTGCTGCAAACCTCTGGCAGGTGCGGAGCGCTCACTGTCGGCTCCAGTGAAAGAGCTCCTTGGAGGAATCTTGTGTTTGGCCCTGTGTGTGTGTGTGTGTGTGTGTCGCCTTCTTGCTCTAAGAGCAGCCCGTGTTTGCCTGCTTTCTGCGAAGTCTTTGTGCAGACCCGAAGGGGCTCCTTTTTGGCAGATGTGGTCCTGTGCACTGCTCTTGATAAGAAGAGGGTGAGAATGTCGTGCAGATTGGAGGGGCCCTGCTCTTGGGGTTGCTCTCAGACGTGTCCTTCTAACTGAGGTCATTTAGCATACTTTCCAGTAGGAAGTCATATTTACCATTTGGTATAGCATTGGACTGTATCTGTTTAGTTCAAGACTTTCCACAATGTTCAGTGCTGCTCAGATCTGGGTTAATTTTACTGTAGTAGAAACACCGTGGGTAACACAGTGCTTTGGAATCTGATACGATTTACCTTATGGGCCAGACCACGTATGTTTAAGAAGTCGAATGAGTGCAGTGTGTACTTACTGGGGGAGCCTGGCAGGTTACCCAGGGCCTTACCCTTCCCAGTGCGTGGTGTCTCTGCTGTCCGCTATCAGCAGGAAGGTCAAAGCCTGTCAGTATGATGCAGAGTTTTTAAAATTTTCCCCTTTAGCTTATTGAGTTTTTATTTTATAGAGTTTAGGAGTATTTTAGTATCTGCAAATAAAATCAAAATTAAACCTTTCTGGTGGACTGGCCATTTTACCAACATAAATAACTTTGTTTCTAGTGACATTTGTGGCCTTAATGTATGCTCTGCCTACAGAACTACCACAGTTTGTCATGGTTAAATCTCACGTTGGTCACTTTCGTCTTATACTTTTAGCATCCCGTTTCCTTACATTTAAGGCGTACCTTTCATAAACATCATACAGATTTTAAAGTCCTAACCTTGCTCTTGTATTGAAGTATTTCCTGATTTTCCTGACATTAAATCTACACATCACCTACTATTTATCTTCTTTGATTCATTTTATCTCTTTCTTGAATTAATTAAAATAATCAAACATTGATATTTCTGATTTATTGAATTTTCCCTCTCCATTAGAAAAACTCTCACTATGAATCATGACCATGTTTAATCTACACAACACTAACCCTGTCCTATCTAGTACTATCTATATCATGTATGTTAACCATACATACATTTTTCAAGTACATTTCAAGATTATGGCATTTTATTGCCATATAGAAGAAATAGACACTTGGATTTTACCTATACACTATTTTTTTCATTCTTTGTTCTTTTCTTTACTTTCACTATTTTCATATATTTTCAAAAGCTCTGGGGTAATTTCTTTCATTGTATGTTTTTCTGCTAATAAACTGTCCCAGATTCTGTTCATCTAAGTCTTTATTTTCAAAGGACTCTTTTTACTGACTAAAGGATGCTAGATTTACAATTATTTTCTTTCAGAATGCTAAATTTGTAATTCTGTTTTCTTTGTGCTTATATACTTTCTGTTGAGAATTCCACTCCCTTTCTCATTGTTGCTTTTTTGGGAAGATATCATGTCTCTATTCCCTTGGATATTTAAAAAAATTCCTCTTTGTCTAACTTTCAGCAGTCTTTTTGTGCTGCTAACTGTGCAGTGTGTGTGTGTGTGTGTGTGTGTGTGTGCGCGCGTGCGCGCATGCCTGTCTCTGTGTGTATGTGTGCGTGTGTGTGTGTTCTTTTAATTTACATTTCTTGTAGGTATTAGTTCTTATTGAATTTTTGACAGGTTTCTGTCAGTTTTGAACATTCTCAGCCATTATGTCTTCAAATACTGCTTCTACTTTGCATCTTTATTTGAAATACTAATTATCCATATTTTTGATTTTTCAACAATGTGCTTCACCTTCTGTATTGTCCTTCTTCACATCCGCCTTTCCTTCCCCCTTCTGTCTGTGTGTGAGAACATTTCCTATGAGCTTGTCCTCCAGTTTATGAACCCATTCCCCTCGGAATGACCTGCTGTTGAATGTACATTGAATCATTAATTTTTATTGTTTTACAGTTCTGGAATTTTCACTTACTTCTCTTTAAGAGATAACAGATTCTCGTTTTTCTGTGAAAAGTTTCATTTTGTTGTTTATTTTTAACCCCATTAATCTGATAATAGTTTATCACCCGTGGAGCTATTGATACTTCCCACTTTTCTCTTCATTTTGGTTACTCATTTGTACCTTCTAAAAGCCTGTTAATAAATTTCTGAATGGAGAATGCTGTGTGCCCAATACTGTGCCATTTGGAAAGATGTTATCTGCATCTACACATTTCCTTTCAGCAGACAGCATTAGACTATGAACTGATGTAGCTGCTGCCTTCTCGGGTGGAGATGTTTCAAACTGGGCTTCTATTTTAAGGAAGAAAATCATTTCCTAGTTCGCCCTTCTCTTAGAAAATAGTAATCTGCGAGTCGTCGCTCAGGTCTCGTGTTTGCGGCCCTTCTTTTTGGTCTTGGCCTAAATTCCCGTGGTTTGTACTCCAGGCCACAGCTCAGTGACCTCTGCACTGTCTTGAGTCCTGGTGGCGGGCGGCTCACTGCTTATCTTCTGTCCTTTGCCCACTCTCTCCCTCTCTGTCCAGCTTAGGAGAAGCAAATCCCTCTGTGGGAAGCACCAGCCTGCCTGCCTGGGGTCTTTTCTGAAGCTCATACTCTCTCAAACTCAACCTACCCTGGTAGATCTGCATTACTATTTTTTCTCCCCTTCTTTGTACATTTGCTAGAGATCTCTGCCCCGGCTTCTGTGTTATACTCAGCCTCAGGCCCTTCGAAGTTTACAAATCCCTGAGTAGGAGAAGTGGGGAGAAATGTGAGGTGAACCTCAATGTCCCTTCCATCTCTTGGCGCGCTGGGCTCTTGGGTTAAGGGTGATTTTAGCTGTCCTACAATGTCTTCAGAAGGTCATTGCTGCTATTATTTTAATTCTATCAACTTTTAATAATATTATAAGCAAGATGAGTAATCTGATAAAAATCCACTCGATGTAGCCAAAAGCAGAGATGCTGGCCACTTTATGCTGGCCCTCTGCTAGCACCCATGTGAAGCCCATCATGGTTCACCTGGCCTGTGCTGGACTCTCATGACTGCTCACCTGCTCCCTCTCCACTCCGCTCTATAATCCATTCTCAGCAAAGCATCCAGGAGATGCTTAATAGATCCACTAGCTCATATGAGACCTTACCTAGAACTCTGCCATGGCTCACTATTATAATAAGAGTAAACACAGTTTTTCTTGCAAAGAAAAACTTTACAGTATAGAGATCTACAAAGGCCTCTGAGCCTCCACCTGCCATAGTCCTGCATCCGCCCCACTCTACTCCTGATACCCTGGCCTCCTGGTATGTTCCCAGAATGGTGCATGCTCTTCCATGGTCTTTGCAGTGACAGCTTTCTCTCCCTAGAAAGTCCTTCTTCCAGACATCTGAAGCTGCTTCCATCATCCTTTTAGAGTTCTAGTTCAAATGTCCCTTTACCAAGAAAGTTATGCTAACCACTCTGTTCAACTATACCCCTCTCCAGCCTGGTACTTTGATTCCCTTCACCCAACTCTACTGTCTGTTTCCTCATTCACAATACTGACCACTTTTAGGCATAATGTAAACTCTGATATTCATCAGAGTTAGTGTTTTTCTCTGTATCTAGATCACTTTCCCTTCCCTGCTATAATATTAACTTAAGAGGAATGGAATTTGCACGTTTTGATTTTTCCATTGATATATTATGTGCACTTGGAATAACGTGGTGAGTCTTCAAAGCATAAGGTGAGTTGTAAATACGTAGAAAAACTTGGTAGGAAATGGCAAGCAAAATTGTCTATAACCAGGGAGTTGAGCTTAATCATTAAATGTTGCTTGAGGATCTACTATACTGGGATAATAAAATAATAACAGATATGACAGGAATTTGGAACTGAAAGTCCTTTTCCTGAAATAGTTGTAAGATACTTTCTTGGTGTTCTTCACATGATGACAAATGATCTTTCATGGATGGAAGTGTTTCTACCTTTTTCACTGAAGAAAAATTCATACTACCAAGAGTTACAGCCTTAAGCATTTGTCCCCAGAATTTTAATTCAATTAACTCTTCACCATGCCCCCAAACAAGCTGAATGCCACATATAATACATCAAAAGAAAGTAGCTTTTGCTATTTTTACTTTAATCTTATTTACAATGCACACATTACAATGTTTCATGCTTATTCAGGGCTGAGCCGACCAAAGCTACAACGTATATATTTCAGTTTTAGCTACATAGGTGTTTATTCTTCAGCAACAAGTATATTTATAGAATCAGAGGAAGTGCTTTATAAATATGATCTATGACTTATTAAAATAGTTATTTTTATATATTTGTCCAAGATTATAAAATTGTATACATATAAATATAATTATATGTGTATATGTCTATCTAGAGGTACACCTATAAAATCACTGTTGAGCCTCTTGGGGGCCAAAGGGGGGTTTATTCTGGTGAGGTCCCCAGCTTAAAGAATGCACGTATGCAAGACATCAGCATCCACAGCAGGCAGCATGGAGCAGAACAGAGCACAAGAGCCACCTGCGTCTTCCATTGTATAATTCTCATAGAGGTCACTATCTCATATTTACATCCTTACATAGTGCCGTAACCGGTGCATACGTGTTTTCCTGTGCTAAGCCATGCTTACACAACCGTATTCCTCTGTGCACCTGTGCTAGATGAGCGGGGTTGTGTCCTCAGGTGTCTTTAGATGCCCCTGAGCTTGAAGCAGTCTGCGTGGTTCCCCACACTCACATTCACCCATATATTTACAGACTATGTGTATTTATATCTATTTACCCAAGAATATTCTATCCATGTTCCCGTAACATTTTCTTATGTAAATACAACCTTGGAAATTACCACTGAACTGCAATTATAGATATGGGAGAAACCAATAAGCAAAACAGTATGGGAAAATACTAATCTTACTGTAGTTAACATAACTAGAAGCTTTTCTAATTAACTAATAGCTTGAATTTTGAAAGTCTCTTTATAAAGTCCATTTGGTGATAAATTGACTTACTATTTTTTCTTTATTTTCAATTTTCCACAAGTTATATCAACTTTATTTCACCAGTTTGGGGAATTTCTGCATCCCAGCTCAGCCTCTGTGGAAATCAGTAAACCTGACCGTCCACCCCCCCCACCCCCGTGCCAACATGCACCGCTCCCAGCATCCCAAGCGTGTAACGTGCTGATATCTACCCTCCTTACATCGCTTCACCAGTAATACTTGAGAGGAAGGAAAAGGAGCATTACAGCACTTTCTTTTCTCCCATGAGCCTTCTACCAAGAGGACACAGCTGAGTGACCCAGCCACTGGGAACTCGTAACACTTATGGAAAGGTTGGTTTTGATACACATTCCTCTGGACACACTCCATAAAGCCAGACTCAAATCTGCACATCTCTCCTGGTAAACAGTTTCTGAAATGTTTTAAAATAACTGATTACCATGTTTGGCTAATTAGAAACACTCCTGAGTTATTTTCTGTGTTAGGCAGCTGTACCAGCAGCAAGACAGCATGGGGGGGCGTTGATGGAAGCTATTAAAAGAAGAGAGAGACTAAAATCCCCAGGTCCTCATGCAGGGGCCCATGCACAGCTGACGAGTTACTCAGAGTCCCACTCACAGCTGCAATCTCGAAAGTAGGCAGAGAGGCACAAACATGCCCAGTGATGAAGACCAATGTGATGGTTTCTTCTGAGTGCAACCTGAGGACAAAACCACCTCTTTAGTATCTTCTGGTTGTCTCCCAAGTGTTTTCCTATGACTCACTCCAGTGCTGAATTAGATTTGCTGGAGGTCAGTCCCAGGAATCTTCAGTTTAGTAAGCACACCAGGTGATTTGTGTGCACACTAAGGCTTGGAAACAACTGATGAAAGCAGAAAAAACAACCACAGAGACCACGGAGAACATCTGTTGACGGTCAGTGATGTTGACTCACTCTTCCTCTCTTCGATCTTGAGTTGAGTTTTTGTAAATAAAGTTGACTTTGTTTATGCTACATCTTTTCGATTTTGCTTGGTGTTCTGAGAATCTGTCTGTCAGAAAACCCTTGGATGTACTGTAGATGTACTTTGGAAAAAATACTCGGCTATGTTTATCCAAGTAAAATTAGAAAGGATTGAAGACTGAGATGCCAGGGAGTAAAAGAGAGTTAACATTTATATTTAGGGCCAAAACATATGCTCAAGGACAAGAAATATTTGGCAATGTTGAATACATAGCTGAAAGTCGCCAGAGTGGTTCCCAAATCACACAAATTGGGATCCCTTGACTGCTCGCTTGTAACCATCATCACTATTATGAGTATTGTATTGGGCTCTACCCATGTATTCAGCCCTCTGTCATGCATTATGTTATTAAATTATGAGGTTAAACAAAGGCTAAATGGCTTATGGATAATGCTTCTTTCTCCTGATAAGATTCTCTTGTCCTCTTTCAATGTTCGATTCCAGTAAATGTCAAATTCATCCCCTCAGTTAGCCATGCCAGTAACTTTGGAGTTATTCATGCCCACCACAGGTTCCCGCCACCGACACACACAGTCTGATGAGTTAGATTTGTTGACTCATAAAAGCATTTAGACACTCATAAAAATACCTGGGCAAGGAAAATAGCACTTGTGTAGTATCTTGTGTCCATACAGACCTGCTGGCATTTTGGTGAACAACTTCCAACTCCTGAGATTTTTGGAACAAAGAAAAGACAAATAACTGTAGTCTTTTCTATTGTCCAGGGGGAAAAGGCGGCTGGAGGTGATTTAGTAGCGAGAGCAGATTGCTGTGGCTCAAGCTGAAGTTAGCATGCCAGTTCATTCCCAGGTAAGTTCAGGAGCACAGCACTTACCCCTCCGGGCTTCCCCACTGGGCATAACGGCTTCCAGGGGCCCCTGTCCCTGTGATCTGCACAGCAGCCAGCACTCACCCGGGCACTTACCTGTGAGTTTAGCTCTCTCCGAATTGAGTTTGTAGGTTACTCACCTCCTCTGTTTTTGCTTTCCTGTCTTGGTTCCTAGTTTTTCCTGCTTCTGATGTCTGAAGGTGATTCCCATTGTAATCTCAGAGATGTTGGAATATCCAGCCTTGTTCATAGTATTATTTAGCAACTTGACAACACCCTCTCCAGATCAACCAAAACAGAATGGATTTATTCTACGTTCATCACAATATGGGAAATACTGATGGAAACTCTTCTGACTCAGAGCAAGTGACCCCATATAATTATTCAACCTATGAAAATAAAGAGCACTGCTAGGTATAACACTTATTTTGATAGCTTTAAAATAAAATACAATCACATATTTCTTCTATTTTCTACTGTTAACTTATTTGAAAGCAATTATGTAAGCAAATGCAGCAATTACACCTCTAACACATAGGCATGTAGTAACCTTGCTAACAGCCGGACAGGGGAGGTGGGTCAGAGCAAAGATCCCTCAGACAAAGTGGCAGAAAAAAGCACATCAAGTCAGTGAGAGCAAGGGGGAAATCAGAAATGGTAAACCAGAAGCTTAATACAGTCAGCTCTACTTACTCACCCATGCTTCTGCTTTTGAGAGGAATAAAATTATTTAAATTAATAATTTTGCCAATAATTCTTGGACTTTCAGCATATATAGATATTTTACATGTAACAGAAGCACAAAAGAAGTAAAAGGAAGTTTTAGGAGTAATGTTTCTATATCAGTATAAATCTGATTATAATTCTAATTCAGAAGCATATACAAGCCACACGATAGCCACTCAGACTTTAAATAATATTTTGAAGACTTGCTTAAGGTTTCATAAGGAAGTATTCATTAATTTAAAAAGAAGTAGAAACAGAAGAGTTAAAAAATTACATGCACTGCATATGAAAATTAGACTGCCAGCCATGTCAATAATAACATTAAGTGTGAATAAATTAAAAAGATGGAAGCAAAAGTCAGGGGCTTTCAGATTGGTGAGAAGGCAGAACTAACTCTGTGCTATCGACAGGACACATATTTTGTTTTTAAAAATATAAAGTAATTTAAAGAAAATAGGTAAAGATATATCATTCTATCCAAAGCTACAAGAAAGCTGGGCTGGCCCTACTGTACTAGACAAAGTAAATTTAAAGCAAAAGTACTGTTAAAGATGAAGAGGTACAGTTTACATTGCTAAAAGTATCCATATATAAGGAAGATAAAACAATAATAATCTTATAGAAACCTAATATCAGAGCCCAAAACTATCTAAAGGAAAACTGACTGACTTAAAGGAAAAATATGGTATAATGTGATACTGTAGTTGGAAACTTGAATCTACATTTTCCAGTAATGGATATAAAATCTAGGAAAAAATTATCAAGGCAATAGAAAGCAGTGAAAGGCTTGCACACCACTATGTAGAAAAGCTAAATCATCTATTGTTTTAAACACTGCACAGTAGAATGAACATTTGTCTCAGGGGCAATATATATATATATATATATATATATATATATATATATATGGGAGAGAACAACAGTAGATCAACAACATGTCCCTATAGAAGTTCTGAATAAAAAGTAGTATATGAAAAGCAAGAAAATATAGCAGAAGACTGAGTTGGTAATCAAAACATCCACAACATAGTGCTTAGTTATCAAATAGTCAAAGAAAAATACATGACCAATTCAACAGTCACAGTAAGGCCAGCTCACAAAAACCAATTCATTTGAAAATGTAGGAATAGACATGAACTTAACCTGATAAAAAGAATCCATAAAAAATCCCTCAGCTAATGTGATGCTGGAGGATAAGAGACTCCATGATTTCCCACTGAAACAAGAAACAAGGCAAGGAGGTCCGTTCTTATCACTTCTGTTCAACTTTGTGCCGAAGGTTCTAGCCAAAGATTATTCAAGAAAATAAAATTAAATGCATCCAGGAGCTGTATTTCTCTAAATTAGTGATGCACAATTTTAAATTAAATTAAGCATGAAAAATAGAAATAAATTGATCAAAAGAAGTAGAAAATGTATACTCTGAAAATTACAAAATATTGCTGAAAAAATTAAAGATCTAAATAAATGGAAAGATATCCTGCTTTCGTGGATCAGAATATTTAATATTGTTGAGACGGCAGACCTCTTCAAATTGATCTATGGATCCAGTGTAACTCCTGCCAAATCTCCAGCTGTTGTTTTTGAAAATCCGAGAGGAGAGACACAAAATTCATATGGAGAAACAGAAAACTCAGAATAACTGAAGCAGTGTGCAACAAGAAGAATAAAGGTGAAGAAGTCACACTTAATGATTTCAAAGTTTCTAACAATGCAACAGTAATTAAAAGAGTATGGAACTTACATAAGCATAGAAGATGGATCAACATGAATTAATAAACTCACTTACAGTCAAGTGATTCTTGGCCAGTGGTCCATGGGAATTCAGTGGGCAAATGATAGTCTGCCCAAATGTGCTGGTAGAGCTGCATAAACATGTGGAAAATAATGACTCCAAATAGACCACAGACCTAAATGTAAGAACCACCATGAAGACCTATGAAGCTACTACAGAAATCCAGGTTAATAATCCTGGATTTCTGTAGTAGCTTCATATAACCATGAACTAGGCAAGTTTTTCTCAACTATAACACCCTAAACACACATGACAAAATAAAAATAGGTAAACTGGATTTCATCATAATTAAAAACGTCTATGCTTCAAAGAATATCATTGGCATAGTGAACCATGAAATCACCAAGTGAAAGAAAATTGTTGCAAATCATGTATCATAAACCTGACATAAGACTGGTATCAGGAATAAAACACTTCCACAACTCAGCAAGATAACGTGAAACAGCTGAAACACGAATAAAATCTAAACCGCTATCAGAAAGATTTGTAAATGGCTAATAGCATGTGAAGAAAGAATTCACATCTTTGTTCATTAAGGAAATGCAAATCAAAACCGCAGTGAGATCACTCCTTATCTAATCCCAAGACTGCAATCAAGATGAAGGGAAATCAGGCCCCTCACACATAACTGGCAGAATGTAGAATAGTGTGTCTATTTTAGAAGTCAATCTGGTAGTCCTCAGCATGTTAAACATGGCGTTACCATATGACCAACAATTATACTGCTTAGCAGAATTGAAAACATATGCTCCAAGAGAGACAGAAACCCAAGGGAAGTGCAAACATGTGTTCATGCTGAAGTCTGTACAGAAATGTTCATAGCATCATTATTTATCTTAGCGAAAAACTAGAAATAAGCCAAACGCGCATAAACTTAAGCATGGATAAATAAATATAGTACGTCCATTCAGTGGACCATTATTTAGCTATAAAAAGGAATAGATGTATAGACACACTCTACCATGTACACCATCATGCTAAGAGCAGAAGCCAGCCACAAAAGACTGCAGGTTGTTTCATCCCATTTATATGAAAAATCCAGAACAGGTAAATCCACATAGACAGAGGGAAAGGAAACCCGATGTCTGTATTGTTTGGAAATGAAACATGGTAGATGGTCTTGGTATGTGTTTACATTTTATTCAGCTGTCTTGTGGATTTTTTCATTGGAGACTTTATTTTTCATCTTGATTATATTTACCTAAGTATTTGTCCTTTTTGAACATTACACTAGCTACACTAAGCTGCAGGTTTATGGATCCCGCATGGTCCTAGCTAGCCTTAGTGCTGATCTCCACTGGTTGCTTCAGCAGAGAAGACCTATGTCCGGGGCTGATCAGTGCCTCCTCACAAGGGGCTGAGCTGGCATCACCCAGGTCTTCTAAGATTTGCACGAAAGGCCTCCTGAACCTAAGAAGGGTGTGCCTCTGATTGCTCAGGCCCACATTTTCAGATTCCTTAAGGGGAGAAACTGCACTATTGATGAAAAAGTTGTGAAAGCTACTGGGTGCCAGAACTATGTATTAAAATGTGCAATGAATTTTAAAGATTTCTCAAAGAGCTTTACAGAAAATAGTCTCTAAAGTAGGAAGAGAAGTTTGAGAATCAAGTTCAGATGCCTGTGCATTTGACAGAGCAATGGTGGTGTTTGATCTAAAATGTTGCAAAGGAAGCTGTGGAAACTAAGGAGAGGGTCAGAGGTGTCGCACAGTGTGAGTCTGGTGTGCGTAGTATCTTCTAATCAACTAGATGTATATTAGGAATGAAAGATTGATGGCAGAATAATATAAAATATAATCCTGAGTATCTGGCCTGAAAATTGGGTAAACTATTATTGACTAAGAGCAAAGAGTGCAGAATAAAGAAAGTTGAGGAGTCAAATCAAGAATTAATTTCAGGTGCATTGAATTTGAAACAATTAGATCTTAAGCAGAAAGTCAGATACTGGAGAATGGAGCTCAGGTTCAAAGTTAAATCTAGAGAAATAAATCTAAGAATTATCCGTGAACAGATGATATTGAAAGCATGAGACTGTGTTAGAGCAAACGTGAGGAGTAAACATGAGGAGACGAAGTAGCAGGACAGCTGTTCACTGCACTGCAGCTAGGAGCCAGAGCGAGCCCGGCGGGGCTGAGGGTGGAGTCACCCTTCCGAGCAGTGCCCCCAGTGAATCATTTTCCCAACAGAAATGGCATCTCTTTCAAACTCTGAGCTTCCTCTGAGCGTGAGACTTTTGGAGGCTACTTTAAATTTAAGCCATGACACTTTGCATCTGTCACCCAGCAAGGCTCATGTCCATCTCATTATGAAAACTCATGTCGTCCATTTCTAGGAGCCGCCAAAATCTTATCCATTCCAGCGCTGTTGAAAACTATGACCCTAAAGTCTCTTCTGAGACTCAAAGCATACTCAACTGTGACTCCCTATAAAAATCAAAAAGAAAGTTAGACATTTCCAACATACAAAATGGTACAGGGTAAATATTTCCACTCCAAAAAGAGAGGAATAAGGAAATAGCAATTAGACTAAAGCAAACCTGAAACTACCAGGGCAAACACTAAATCCTGTAGCTGAGTGCTCAGAAAAACAATGATATATCCTTCCCAGAGGGGTTGGGAAGATGGAATGTACTGGAACACCTACCATTGTTGGCCTGGTTCAGGGTGTGACTCTTAATCGTGCTTTGTCAGTCTGACTTCAATATGAGCTCCCCCAGATTAGGAAGGCTCTGAACGTGTCTGTAGTCGATTGAGACGTACGTACGTAGCAAACCCAGGATGGAAGCCACCCTGGATGTGGATGGTACCAAACGATCGGTTTGTATCCCGGACAGCAGCACTAGTCATCACCACTGGATGGTGACTTCAGGCTTCCAAAGCAGACTCTTCAGCCTCCCGGTGCAAACCTTTCAGCTTCCTGACAGACTCACACTAAGCTGCGGTGGGCTCTAGGCCCCTGATCTTGAACTGAATCTTCCAGTTCTCCAGTACACGGACAGGTATTTTACATCTTTCCACCTTTTTTCTGCAGGTACACATCGCATGCCTACTCGTAAGTCCTTTGTGTAGCCTAACCACATATTATTGATGATGTGAACCCCAACCGATGCATATTTTGGTGTTGGAAGTGGTCCTAGCGATATGGAATGATGAAGATAAATTTCTGTAATTAGTTTAGTGACTCCTGGGATTGGTTCTGTACTTTGATGAGAACTAAGGTTGCCACGATCTATCTTTCAGATGATGGAGAGAGCATGGTGGGCCCATAGTGTGAGTTGAGGTCGCACTGAGGCGCATCCATTTGATTATTCTAATTCTCCACGTGTGAGTTGCAAGGGACTCAGACTCTATGTACGATAATTGTGAACATTTTTGGAAGGGTTGGAAATAGGACCATTCTGGCTGGTTGTCAGGTAAAGAGAAATCATGAGCTATCTAAATGCTTCTCAGTGTGGTCTAAAGGAAAATACTCTTTTCTCGAGCCATAGGGCTGAAAGTACAGAAATCAAAACACAAGTTCTTATAACTCAAGTGTCTGACTTATAACATAAATTTAATGTCTTGCCAGAAAGTATATGTGAAGGCACTGATCAGAAAAGAATGGGGTTCTGTAAATTGAGATGGAGATATTTGGGAGGAATCTGATGAGGTTGAAGACATTTAGCTCCCAAATACTGAACAGATTATTTTGTCAGAGTATGAGACATCCCAGCTTTTAGTGACGGAGACATCTCTACCCTGGGGAGCTGCCACTCCTCTTATACCTAAAGAAACATCCTTTGTCATGTATGTAAAGTGCAGCGAGGAAGTCTACACTCCCACCGGTCTTCTTAGGGTTCCTTATTCTTACAAGTAGTGATCTGGTCCGAGGTCCAGGTGTGCTAGTGGATTTTAAGACTGTTTGATAATGTAGAAGAAACATAAATCCAGGTCAAGTTGAGTATCTCGAAATGCATCTATTAAGCAGAGATTCTGAACTTAACATTGCAGCTTGTGGAGTTAAAAAGTTGATAGTCTGTGTATCTGGTTGGCTGAAGTGTGGATCAAAAGATGGCCAATTATGAATGAGCTAGAGACACCTGACTCACCTTGGTTTACTGCTGATGAGAAGGTTCAAAGGCTCAGGAAATGAGAATGCTGGAGCGAATTTGCCAGATAAAATGCAATTCTCCATTGGAAAGATCCAGAGAGTGTAACACTTCTTAATTTCCTAAAAGCACAGATGAGTGGAGAGGAGGTGACCCTTGGAAAACCTCATCATGGCTCTGCATTTCAGACCTTACGGTGAGGACCACGATCACATGCCTGGGAGGTTTAAGGGGAGGGTCTGATTGGATCCTGGAGCGGCTCAGGCCAAAGGGCGGTGCTCCACCATCAAAGACAAGCTCTGCATACTTTCCATAATGGACAGCACAATGGACATGCAGGACTTTTGGGCTGGCTGATTAATGATTGTGTTTTCAGTAGCGAAACAGGCAAGAAACCTGCTGAATTTTACTGGATTTGTATGAGCACAAATATTTTAGGACACGTGAGCAAAAATATACCACAGATCATAGCAACGGAGAATGGTGGCCCATCGTCCAGCTTCGGGATGTGAGTCAGTTTACACTTGAAAGAAGATCAGGGAAGAAGGACCATGATGCACTACCAAAAAGTCATGTCAGTCGTTCTCCTCTCCTTCCCAAGGGGACCTAGAGCCTTTCACCAGAGCAACTGTACACTTGACAAACGGAAATTAACAGACATTTGGGGGACTACTGGATACTGATTCTGAACCAACATTGATTCCGAGTGATCAAAAACGCCACTGAGGTCCCCTAGCAAGAGTAAGGGGCTATGGAGGCCAAGAGATCGATAGGATTTCAGCAAAGATCCAACTCACCGCTGGCTCAGTGCACCCTAAAATCCAGACTGTAATCACTTCTCCAGTAACACAGTGCACAGTCCGCACACATGCACTTCGCACTTACCAGAGTCCTCACTTTGGTTCCCTAACCTGTGGCTTGGGAGCTATTTTGGTGAGAAAGTACAAATGGAATCCATTTGAGTTACAGATACCTAAGAAAATATTAGATCAAAAACAACGCTGCATCCCCAGGAGGAACGCGGACTAGTGCCCCACATGCACAAGGCAGTTCCCGCCAGCCACAGCCTCACTTGCTTCTCCGGGCTCCAAGCAGTCGATGAATGGATCTTGGAAAATGACAGTGGATTCCAATAAGCTTAATTAAGTGGTGACTCCGGTAGCAGCAGTCATACCAGACGCGGTTTTCCTGCTTGGGCAGCTGCACCTCTCCTGGTACCTGGTGGGCAGCTATGTTTCAGCAGTTAGTTACCTTTCTCCTCAAACCTATCCGTAAGGATCTTGATCATTCTCTTCCACAAGGTATCACATTGGCTCATTGTTGACATTATGCTGATTTGACCAAGTGGGAAGGTGCTAACAACTACTCTGGACTTACTGTATTTTCATCTCAGAGGATGGAAACCAAATGCAATGAAAATTCAAAGCTTCTTTGCTTCAGCAAAGTGTTTAGGCACCTGCTGCCCAAGGCACAGGCGCGCACCCCTCTGGGGGAGGAGGGTTTGTCGCACATGGCTCCTCCTACAGGAGGAGACACACTGTGACTTGGGAGCTTAGTTAGAGTTTGGAGGCCACATGTTCCTCAGCTGGCTGTGTTACCCTGGCCCCTTCACTAAGGGACTCAAATGCCGCCAGCTTTGAGTCGGTCTCAGAACAACAGCCTGCCAGGGGCCGAGGCTGCTGCACAGGCTGTGATGGACCGTGTGACCCAGCAGACCCCGCGGCACTTGAGCTCTCAGGGGCACATAAGGACACTCTTCAGAGCCTCTGGCAGACCCTGTCAATGAGTGATGGCAGACACATTTTGGAGCAAGGTCATCTGCTGTTGTGACATAGACGCTCTCCCGAAGCCTCGTGCATTCACGCGTGGGGCCTTTGGCAGTGACTAGGTCACGGGTGTGGGGTACTGCACCATGGGTTATGACACTGGCCTAGCCAGGGGTTGTTCCAGCATAGCCTTGAGTGTGGATGGTGGGCTTATGGAAGAAGGAAATTCCCTGGTAAGTGGCACCAACCAACACGCTGGTAGCCTGCATGGACTCAAAAGAGAAAGGAGAAGAAATTCTACTTTTTGCCCACCAGGCTACAAGCTTTTGCCACTCTGCCATGCTCCTCTGCAGTCTTTCCCTGTTTGGAGCCAGTCAAGTATGAAGCAAAATCCCTACAAACTGAGCCCAAAGAACCTCTCCTTCCATAGCTTGCCGGGGTGGGCACTGCGTCAGCTATGAGAAAGCAAGGGATCTGCAGATTCGCACTCCCCCTTTGAAAACTGCTCCTGGCCTGATACTGGACCAAGTAGAAATGGAGTATTTGATGATGGGACACCAGGTTATCATGCGACTTGAGCTGCCCATCGTGAACTGGGTAACGACGGACCCACTGAGTCACAAAGTTGGACTAAATGATAGTGGTGTATACTTGATCGGGCTGAAGCACAAGTTAGTTATGTGAAGAAGTTGCCTGACCGCCTGTCATTTCACTCCTGTGTTGCCTTGTGTCCTGCAGCAAGAGCCGTGGCCTTATGGGGCACAGCACAGGATCGCTTGACAGAGGAAGAGAGAACGAACCTGGGTTACAGATGCTCTTGCACATACACAGGCTCTGCCCGACAGTGGGCAGAAGCAGAGCTGCAGCCCCTTCCAGGACACCCCTGAGAGCCGAGGGAAGGGAGACCTGCACGTGGACAGAACCCCAGGCAGTGCCCCTGATCGTACACGTCACTTGGGAGAAAACAGTGGCCAGATGTGACTATCTGTGACTGCCTGCTGACTCACGGGCTATAACCGATGGTCTGAATGATCAGCGTCTTGAAAGAAAAATGTCAGGAAAACTGGTAACAAAGATAATCAGGGAAGAGCTACATGGATAGAATTCTACATTCCTGTGGGCAAAGGATGTACATGTATTTGAGACAAAAGAGGACTTTACTTATCAAATGGACGTGGTGATCCATTCTTTGGATGGCAGCAACCTTTTCCTTCGGCTGCCACTGTCATGGGACGGGAAATATGCATGGGCTCAGTCACACAGTGACTTTGACTAGCCAAAGCTGACGTGGCCAGAGCCACTGCTGAATGCTCAGTCTACCAGCAGCAGAGACCAGTAGAGTCCTCAGTATGGTACCACTCCCAAGCCAAGTGACCAGCCTGTGAGCTGGTGGCAGACTGAGTACACTGGGCTGCTTCTATGACTGAAAGCACTGCACTGCGCCCTTCCTGGTGCTGACATTTACTCTGTGTGTGGGTTTTCCTTCCCTGAGTGTAATGACTCCAGCAAAGCCACCATCCCTGGACTTAAACAGCACCTCCGCCACCAGCATGCTCTTAGGCACAGCTTTGCTTCTGGCCAGTGAACATATTTCATGGCCAAAGAAGTGAGACAAGGGCACATGTTTATGGGATGTATTGGCCTTGCCACGTTCCCTGCCGCACAGAAGCAGCTGGATTGATAGGCGGGAGGGTTTTTGAAAATGCAATTACAGTTCCAGTCTAGTAGCAGTTCTTGCAGGGCTGGGGAAAATATCTCAAGAAGACTGTAGAGGCCTTGAATCAGCATTCAGTATATGGTTCTGTTGCTCCGCCAGCCAGGACTCAGGAATCCCAAGAATCAAAGGGTAGAAGTAGGAAGAG
This sequence comes from Hydrochoerus hydrochaeris, assembly GCA_004027455.1. Taxonomy (NCBI): domain Eukaryota; kingdom Metazoa; phylum Chordata; class Mammalia; order Rodentia; family Hydrochaeridae; genus Hydrochoerus; species Hydrochoerus hydrochaeris. The sequence continues at coordinate 60,570 of PVLA01005341.1, forward strand.
TACCTCTCACTGTTACCCCAGTGACCCATTAGCAGAATTATTTCTTCCTGCTTCCCAAGCCCTATGCTCTGCTGGCCTGAAAGTCTTAGTTCCAGAGGGAGGAAGATTGTACCAGAGGCATAACAGTAATTCCATTGATTTGGAAACTAAGGCTTCTCACTGATCATCTTGGGCTCCTCACATGTCTGAGTAAATAAGATAAAAAGCGAGTTACAGATTGGGCAGGAGTGACTGATCCAGACTATCAAAGTGAAATTGGACTATTATTCCACAATGGAAGGAAGGAAGGAAGGAAGGAAGGAAGGAAGGAAGGAAGGAAGGAAGGAAGGATGTATTTGGAGTGCAAGAGATACTTTAGGATGATTTCTGATAATACTACATCCTAGTAAGGTCAGCGAGAAACTACAGCCCACTTTGGGCAAGATGACAAATGGATCAGAGCCTTCGCGAATGAAGGTATAGTTTACCCCATCAGGTAAAGAACCAGGAATACTAGCTTGGTACTTGCTGAGTACTAGCTATGGCCTAGAGGCCAGATACAAGTATTTTCATTGTCATGAAGATTTCTTTATTATTTTGCATTATATATATACATATATATATATATTTAAAAGCAGGTCTCTTTTGTTTTCTTTCTTTGCAATATAATGTTGATACACTTAATATCAGCTCTTAAGAATTGTTGAATACATATTACATAGAATGTCAGGAGAAGAGTAACATCATCTAAAGAAAAACTTTGCTTCCACTTGCAGGAAGGACTGGGTGCATTTCCATGTGTATGCAGCACGGTTTAACAGCAGTAGGTGTAATTACAAGCATTAGGTATAATTGTATTTCAGCAGGGTTCAAGGAGATGCATTTACCTGAAAGTTAACAAGGGGTAGACTGTGATCCTTAATTGTGAATTTCAACTTGACTTGAGTAAGAACTGCCTGGCAGAGTAGCACACCTTAGGGTGCCTCTCTAGAGACTGACACCTAGCTTTAAATTGATAAGCAGAGCCCCACCCCACACTTGGGTGTCACCAGCCAACAGACTTGCAGCTGCTGGGACCAAGTAAATGGGGAAGAAGCAGGGAGTCTTCCTCTCTGGTCTTTGGAGGAGGAGTTCCAGCCCTCATCCTTAGATGTTGGCATCCAATTCCTTCAGCCCAGATTCTTCGGCTTCCACCAAAGACCCCTTGACTTTGGGCACAGACTTGCACCAGGCTCTGCAGTGGGCTCCAGGCTCAACTGAATCATCTGTCTCCCCAGTACGTAGGGAACCCTCTGCACTCTGCTGTCTCTGAATCATCTGTCTCCCCAGTACGTAGGGAACCCTCTGCACTCTGCTGTCTCTGAATCTTCTGTCTCCCCAGTACATAGGGGGCCCTCTGTGCTCTGCTGTCTCTGATTTTTCAGGTGATCACTGTCAGCTCATCTTTTAATATTCCTCTAGTTTACTTGATTACTTGATACCAAGGGAATAGTCTATATACTATATACTAATAATCTATGTACTTTGTGACAGTCTTTGTGACAAACTGTGAGAAGTTATTAGGAATAAAGAGCACAATAAGACCCTATAATTCAGTAGAATATAGAGATTACAAACTTTCAAGGTGGAACTGCCGAAAGTTGAAGTTAGAGTAAGTCAATGCTATAAATTAAAAAAAAAAAAAAAGGAATAAGATGACAAAAAAGAGAAATAAATAAGAGGAATTTTTAAAAAATCTAGGTCCCAGTACACAGTGAGGAATCTGTTCCATAGTAGATGTACAGGGAAAAACCCTGAATCTCAGTTGGTGAATTGTGTACAAAAGTCACTGAAATTGGAATTAGCAGAAGATCCGCAACTCGCAACTCAAAATTGCTCTATGTCAGACTTTAAGGGTTGAAATAAGTCCGTAGCTCAGAGCTTGGAAATCACACTGGAGAGAGCTATTTATTAACATATTTTCATAGCTCTAAAAATTTACAGTTTGCACCGACTCAGAAGCAAATATATTGAAAATAGAGACAAAATTTTAGAAGTTAAAAGGATGATGGTAAGTAGATACTGAGACTCTTTCCTATCTGTTAATATTTTATAACAGTGATTAAGTTGCACTGAGCTATTTTTGACATATATGGAAGTGTGAAGTAGTTTTTATTGTCCTTGTTTTTTCATTTCAGAATACATAGTGTAAATCGGTGCTGCCAGGTTTCACCCCGCTTCCTCTCACTGCCAATGTGGAGAGGCCACAGCCTTCCTGCAAGCTGACGCTGGGGAACTGGAATTGCGGCTCATGAGCCTGAGGGACTGAAAACATAACTTACTAATTTTCATTTATAATTAAAATGTGATTCTCACTCAAGCTGTCAAAAAGTTTTACATGTATAACAATTTGGATATATGAATCCATTTTTAAATGTATATATTTGATGAAATTTAAATAGATTTCATGTATTTTGAATGAAAATGTTTTCAAATTGAGATGTTCTATAGCTGAAATTTATACTAGATTTCAAAAATTCAGTTTGAAAAATATGAGACAAATGATCTCACTACAAACATGCTTTGTACTGAATTTTGTAATGAACAGTATTATGAATGTGTTAAATTAAATAAAATTATTATTAAAATGAATTTTACTTATTTTTTAATCTTAAAACATGACTACCAAAAAATTAAAATATATATTCAGCTTGTGCTACATTTTTTTAAACAATGTTGTCTCAAAGAAGCTACAAATTCCTTAGAAGATGAGAAATGATAAATCGAAAAATAAGGTTTAATTTTTAACATTAATCCTTCCTTTAAGTGGAAAGCAATTTGACATGCACTTCTCAGAAACTAACTACGCATGGGCAGGTGCCTTGGTGGGCAGAGTGACCAGACCACCGAGACCCTGGGCCAGGTGGGCAGAGTGATCAGTGACACCAGGGAAGCCAAAAAAGCAGCAGCCAGGAGCCAGCAGCAGGCTCTGGAGAATCCCACTGACAGAAGACAGGTCCCAGCCCCACATCCAGATGCCAAGATCAGCTCCACACCCAGCACACTGCCCATGGCAAACTTGGCTGGGGTACACAGCACATTTTGGGGATCCGCCACAGACACTGTCACTTACCACAAGGTATTTTACTACTTTTATTCTCCCTTGTTTGTCTGATTGGCTCTCCTTTTCCTGTCTGGTTGGATTTCATCTTGTTTTGTTTTGTATTTCGTGGTTATTTTTGACTTCTTTTCTTTTTTCTCCTCTTTTTCTGGTCTCTCTTTTTTTTCTTTCTTTTTTTCACTGTTTAGGTTTCTTATATTTCATTTTCTTATACTGATCTTCTTTCTCTATTTCCTCAATTACTTCTTGAATTTATATTTTCAAGAGAGTAAACAATGTCTCATCCTTTTCAGATTATTCACTCTGTACAAATACATAGTACATGTGTGACTTTGTTATTTAATTTTAGAGCGTCCTCCCGTGGTTGGAGCTATCAGGGTAATGTTTAACACAGTTTGTCAGGAATCAAGCTGTATTTGAAACTATTGTTATTGCTAAATAACAACAGCCAGGATGTCACACATGACACAATAAGTTTTTCACCTTTTTATGATAACACTGTGATCAGCTGGGGTCATAATCATCACCACAACACAGCACCAAAGAGTGTGGGCTGGGCTAAATAGTAAATTTGCAGCCTATACAAATTAGGAAGGCAGGTTGTTGAGATAGCTGTAAAGAACTGTCTATGTCCTGCGGACATCCCTGAGGAACAGACATCTCCTAGGGAAGCCTCAATACCAGTCCTAAATCTGCCTACCCTAAGAAACTGGAAAGTACCAACATAGAAAACACAATGAAACAGAAAAGAGAAAACGGCAGGATGCAGAGGCAAAATGCACCCTCAGGCCCCCAGGACAAACCCGTAGCACGATGAGACAGAAGGACTCAAACATGGGAACTTTCTGAAATGATAACAACAGAAGTCAAACTAGAAAGTGGAAAAGGCTATAGAGGAAATAATTTCTCAGGTACAAAAAGAACTCATGCTTAGAATCAAGAGTATTTGAGGGCACACATAAAAATACAGATGGAAAGTGATGGAAACCACAAGTCCCCAGCATGGGAAAAAAGTGGAATCCATGAAATAGATTCAAACAGAAATTCAAGAGATTAAAACCTCCACTGAAAATACACACAGCAGATTGAACAAAGGAGAGGGCAGAATATTGGACCTTAAAGGCAGAATTGCAGCTAATGATCATGAAAAGAAAGATATACTTAAAAAATAGCAAGAGGCTATGAAAAAATCAATCTAAGAGCTACAAAATAGGCAAAGAAGAATATTGATTGAGATCAATAAGAAACCTGGAGAGAGCACAAATGACATAAAAAAAAAACCCTTCACAGAAGTAATAGAAAACTTCCCAAGCATGGCTACAGAAATTGGTAAACAAATAAGTGAAGCATATAGAACATGAGCAAAATAAAATTGCACCAAGACATATAATAATCAAAATGCCAGAAAGTCAACACAGGAACAAAATATTAAAAGCAATTAGAGAAAAGAAATAAATCACTTATAAAGAAACACCCATCAGAACCACAGCGGACTTCTCAATATGAACCCTCAAATCAAGAAGAGCTTGGAATGAGGTATTTCAAGCCCTAATAAAAACAGGCTTCAGCCCAGATGGATGTACACCACGACACTGTCTTTCAAAATCAATGGAAAAATAATATACTTCCATGACATAAACAATTTTTAGAAGTTAAATTTTGTTTATTCATTTCCAAATGCTATATATTTTATGTCTTTTCTGTTAATTTATGGGATTAACTACTTGACTATGAACTTCAACTTGAACAAAATATTGAATAAAAAGAATAAATTTATGATCACCTAACCAGCCCTACACAGTGTTCTGAAGGATATATTAGAAAGACATAACAATGATCACAAACACAAGAACACCAACAGAAAGAAGCACCAGGCAAGGCATGTAATCAAACAGAAGAGAAAGAGAGAAAACCAACAACATGAAAATAACATGGAAAATATTAATCAATACATAGTAGTTATAACCATCAATATAAATTTTCTTAGCTCACCAATCAAAAGGAACAAACTGGTAGAATGGATCAAGAAACAAGAGCCAACAGTATACTGCATTCAAGAAACACATTTGACTCAAAAAAAAAAAAAAACCTTATAGACTGAAAGTCAAATGATGGAAAACAATACTCCATGCCACAGCAACCCAGAAAAAAGCAGGGGTAGCTATTCTATTCACAGACTTTGTGAACTTCAAGTCAGGACTGATCCAAAGAGACAAAGAGGAATACAACACACTTGTTAAGGGAACACTCCAAGGGAAGAAATAACAATTGTAAATATATACTCACCAAACTTTGGGGGCATCCAACTACATAAAACTAATATTAATGGACATAAAGAAAAATCAAATAAGCATTAACACAACTGTAGTGAGGGATCTTAATCCCCAACTCTCACAAGTGGATAGATCAACCAGATAAAAAACCAACAAAGAAATATCAAAATTACAATAAACCTGTGAACAAATGGACAAAGTAGGTGTCCACAGAGTGCTCCACCCAGCATCAGAATATACACGCTTCCCAGCTGCACGTGGGGCATCCTCCAAAGCAGCCCACAGAGTAGGCCATAAAACATGCAGAAGTAAATTCAAAGGAACCAAAATTATCCCAAGCCTATACTCTGACCACAGTTCAATAAAAGTGGAAATCGATGGCAAAAGAAACTACAAAAATACATGGAAATTAAACAACACCCTTCTCAACAACCAATGGGTCACAGAGGAAATTAAAGAAGAAATTGAAAAGCATCTATAATTAAATGAAAATGCTGATACAACATACCAGAATTTATGGGACATAATGAAAACAGTTACATGAGGGAAATTATAGTGGTAAGCTCTCACATCAGGAAAATGGAATGATTTTCCATTCCATTAGGAATGGAAACCTTAAACTCCTAGAAAAGGAAGAACAAATCAAACACAAAGCTTGTATAACAAAGGAAAGTATAAAGGTCAGAGCAGAAATTAATGTCTTTGAGACTAATAAAATAATACAAAGAACCTGTGAATTGAGTTGTTTCTTTGAAAGATTTAAGAAAATCAGAAAACCTCCAGCCAACCTTGTCAAAAGGAGAAAAAAAGACTCAAATTCAATCAAGTAAGAATTAAAAGGGTAGAATCAAAATAGATCTTGTGCAAATCCAGAAAATCATCAATATCCACTTCAAGAACCTCCACTCTAATAAGATAGAAAACAGAAGAAATGGACAGATTCCTGGATACATACAAATTACTAAAACAGAACCAAGAAGATAAAAATATTCTAAATATCCTGATATTAGTCAACAAAATTGAAAATGTAATTAAAAATCTACCAATGAAGAAAAGCCAAGGCCCAGATAGACTCACTATTGAATTCTACAAGAAATTTAGAGGAGAGCTAATGTTACTAATGCTGAAACTCTAATGAAATTGAAAGGGAAGCAATACTGCCAAAATTATTTCTGGAAGCAAATATTATTCTGATACCTAAATCAGAGAAGTAGCCAAGCAGAAAAGAAAACTACAGATCAATATTTCTAATGAAACATGATGCAGAAAACCTTAATAAGATACTGGCAAACAGAATGCAGCAAATTATCAAGAAGATTATACACCATGACCAAGTAGGATTCATCCAAGGGACGCAGGCATGATTCAACATCCACAAATCAATATATTTAGTATGCCATATTAACAGAGCCAAAAGGGGAAAAAAAACACAGAGCAACTCAATAGATTCAGAAGAAGCATTTAACAAAGTCGAACATGCATTCATGATAAAAACCCTACAGCAAACAGGAATAGATTGTCTTTATCTCAATCTGATAAAAGCCATCTATGACAACTCGACAGCTAAATCACACTAAATGGTCAAAAACTGAAAGCTTTCAATGTAAAATCAGGAAAAATATAAGGATGTCCATTGTCACCACTCCTTTTAAAAATAGTTCAGAAAACATTAGCCAGAGCAATTAGACAAGAAAGAGAAGCAAAAGGAATAAGGATAGGAAAGGAAGAAGTTAAATTTACATGATTTTCAGTTAACAGGATACTCTACACAGAAGACCCCCCAAACTCTACCAATCGACTTCTAAATTTAATAATTACATTCAGTAGAGTAGTTGGATATAGTACTGACTTTTCAGGGCTCACAAATCAATAGCCTTCCTGTATACAAACAGCAAACTCACTAAAAGAGCAAGTAGGGAAACTACACCCTTCACAATAGCATCCAAATAAAGAAATAAGTACTTAGGAATCAATCTAATAAAGGAAGTAAAAGACCTATACTTTAAAAATTTCAGTATTCTGAAAAAGAGATCAAAGATAATATCAGAAAATTGAAACATATTCCTTGCTCAAGCATAAGAAGAATCAACATAAGGAAAATGGCCATTCTCTGAAAATTGTTGTACAGATTTAATGCACTTCCAATCAAAATACCATTAGTATACCTCACAGAATTAGAGGCCCAAAATAGAGAAAGCAGTTCTGGACAATGAAGGCAAGTCAGAGGGCATCGCAAGTCCTGATTTTAAATTATACTGCAAACTACTGCGAGAAAGTCAGCATAGTAGTGGCAGCAAAACAGACCTGAGGATCAGTGGAACCGAACAGAAGATGCAGCTCCAAACACACTCCACCACCTCAGCTTTGACAAAGGGGCCGAATGTCTTCGCTGGAAGAAAGAGAGTCTCTGTAATAGATGGTGCTGCAAAAACGGGCTTTCTACATGCCGAAGACTAAGTCTCGACCCATGCCTATCGCCATGCACTAAAAAAAAGTGAAAATGGATAGAAGATGTGAATAATAAAACAGAAACACTAAATCTACTGGAAGAGAAATTAGGTAGAGATTCTGAAGACATAGCTGTATGCAAGCACTTCATGAAGATGCTGACCACATGGGAAATGCTACAAAGAGCAAGCAAAGATCTACCTTGTTAAAAAGCTTTTGCACCACAAAGGAAATCACCAAGGGTAAAAAAGACAATCCACAGAGTGAGAAGAATTTAGACAGCTGTCCCTCAGACAAAGGGCTTATATCTAAAACATATAAAGAAGTGAAAAGATCAGATCCCACCCCAAGTCCAAAGACCCAATCCAAACATGGTCATCTGAGATGAATATGCATTTCTCAAATGACAAAATACAAATCGTGAATAAATATATGAAAAAATGTTCAACATCACTGGTCATTTGAGAGATGCAAGTTAAAACAGCACTGAGATTTCATCTCTCCCCAGAAAGGATGGCTATCATTACGAAATCAACCAGTTACAAATGCTGAAGAACTGTAGGGAAAATGGAACCTTCCTTCACCATTGGTGGGAGTGTAGACTGGTACAATCACTGTGGAAATCAGTGTAGAGATTCCTCAAAAAACTAGCATTAGAAGTGCCATTTAACCCAGCTATTCCCCTTCTGGGTATTTTCCTAGAAGAATTAAAAACAAATTATTCCACAATGATATATGTGCACCCATGTTTATAGCAGCACAATTTGTAAAACTAAATCTTGGAAACAACCCAAAGCCCTTCAACCAACGAATGGGTGAAACAGATGTGGTATTTCATACAGTGGAATACTACCCAGGCATAAAGAAAGATAAACTTGAGACTTTTATAGGTAAATGGTTGCAACTTGAGACCATACTCTTAAGTGAAATAAATCAAGTTGACGTATGTGAACATCATATTATCTCCTAGTGTGAGAAGCAGATCGGGTACATAAGATCCAAAATGTACACTAGGTATTGTGAAATGGGAAGAAACTGTTCAAAAGGAAAGAGGAGCTGGAGTGGGGCAAAGGGGAAAAGCAGGAAGGGAAAAGGAAATAGACATAACAAGTAACCGTTGAGATAGTTTTGCTACTAGTCTTTCTTAGTTCATTTAAAAAAAGGCTTGTGCTTATATTGTTTTATCAATTTTTCATGCATATATCTTGTAATTTGAGCAAGTACTTTGAACATAAAAATACACAATCTACTAGCCATTATTATGATCATGTTATCTTGCGTGGAAAGTTTGTATTATTGTTTCTATTTTTTCCTCTTTAAAGTGTAAAAAAGATCCTAAATACATCCTTACAGGTTGTGTTGATGTGTTTCCATGGATTGTTCACCAGTCTTATGTAGTTATCACAAATCTCGTATAGGAAGTAAATTCACTTTGCTTTCTTACTGGATAAGAGTGTGTGTGTGTGTGCCCGTGAGCACGTGCACATGCAGGTGAGTCACTGGGGCCTGCCCAGGGCTTCTGCACTGAGTTACCTCCCCAACCCCCCTTTTTCATCCTGTGGCGACTCTCAGTGCCGGAGCTGCTCAGGCCTGGTTGAACCTGTGGCTCCTCCTGCTCAGCCCCCCGAAGAAGAGCCGGAAGTACATGCCTGAGCCTCTGCACTCGGCTGGCAGTCCTCTGTCTTATAAATGTCTAAAATACAGTTTACTCTGAGTTAGTACTGTCCAAGGAATATCTTTTTTGAATATTCAAACTTTCATTTAGTCCGAGAGGTATAATGAGCAGTGGTTTGTCTTTTGAAAAAAATAATAAATACGCTTTTGCTAAAGCAGAGTTCTGGTCCTACTTTTCTACGTGCAGACCTAATTTTGGCACCGGGTGCATACCTAGATAAAATACTGCACTAAGTACAACTTAAATTAAAATTAGGGAGGTAATTTCTTAATACATTAACATTATTTACTAACTACATAAAATGTCAGAACTCGCTTCATGAAAAATTACGTGACATTAGACTTAATTTTTCAGTCTGTAATTTTAACATGTATACTGCGCATTGACTATCTATGTGAAATACCTGTCTCATGTGAGTAAGCATTTGCATTCCTTTTAGGTCTAAATGCTGACCACCAGGCAGGAGTTCAGTTACTCATTATTAAGTGAATACAAAAGTTTTAAATTATATTAAATATACACAGACAAAAATTAATGAATATTTAACTTTCTCTTGCATTTATAAAATATTTCAAACATTAGTATTATGAATTCTTCAATTTCCACCACCCATGCTAAGCATCTGTCACTATTCTAAATTTATTTCATCTATGGTCCTGAACAATCTCTCCGAAAGTATTTCAAAATTTCATTTTATTCACCTATAAACATTCTGACATTTAAATTTTATCTAACCAAGTTGTCATATTACTATAATGCCTAACAAATATTACCCAATGTAGACTCCATACACAATTCTCATTTTTAAACTAGCTATTTTGAGTTAAAATAAAAGCAATTTCTGCTTTTCTATGACTGACGTTCCCCTTTAGAACTGGTGCTGTCCCTGTCACAGTCCCACAGTTTAGCATGCAGAAGTGCACGTTGCTCTATGGAGCAGGTCTGCACGCAGTAGGCCTGATTTCTCATTAGACCTGGAGTTACGGATATGCAGATTTTCTAGGATGAGCACTTAGCTTTGAGCAGTTAGACATAAAATCTCTATGACTTACTTAAGAGAGAAAAATTGGGAGATAAAAAAGGGAAGATGCAAAAGGAAAGGCAGTGAGTTTACCTGAGAACTTTCAAACTTTTGTCCATACATATATATTGCCATAATGAAAGAAAGTAGTTATATGCTATAACTGGAAGACAAAGCAGGCTTAAGAGAATTTTTAAGCATTGTGTGTGAAAGAGAAAAGAGGCCAGGACAGATGGCCCAAGAGAGAATACTGCACCTGCCAGCTAATTGCCCCGCCACCCCGGAATGCTCACCTGGGCCTAGTCTGACATCTCTTTGCACGTGTTTCCCTGTCACTCAAAGTAGACACCATTGTCATTGCACGGCATGGACCGAGGCTAATCTGGGAAGCACACATAATGATGAAAGTGGTTCTTGGGTTCCACCTGCAACATTATCCACCATGTCTCTCTGGAGACACTTGCTGCCCGCCTCCCCTGCCATTTCTCAGCCCAAGGAGTCTGTAGCTTTACGCCATGATTCTTGTCCCACTTTGAGTTGTCCATGAAATGTAAAAATGCCAAGAGTGCAAAGGTCCTACTAGTTCCTAATCAGTGAAGCTGTCTCTGGATCGCACATCTTCTGCTGAGCTACTCAGGGTGATGCGTGTGTGTGTGCGTGCGCGTGCATGTGTGCGTGTTTGCATGTGCCTAGTAGCACATGTAACAGCATGCTAATAGTTGGTCACACTAAATAACATCGAGATATTGAAACTTCTAAAACACTTCTTCCCCAGAATAACTTAAAATTTGTTTTTTTCCTCTCACAAGATAAGAATAGTGAAAGATTCTATGCCACTGATAAGACTAAACTAGCTAATGATATGAAGAAATGATTTCCTAGAAACTCACAGAAAACTCTGTAGAATTTATTTGGTTTTAAATGTATTCTTTTTAAATTCCATTCCAGAGAGTTGTGTGATGTATAAAAGGCTCCAATAAGCAAATGTACATCCATGAATTCCTAAAGAAAGATACTTTTTCTCAGGACACCTTCCCGGTATCTTCTTCCTCTTCCTATCTTACCAAACATTTCTAATTCCCTCCAAAGTCAAGAGTTTAGTTTTAGTTTCTGGTCTTAAGCAATGTTTCTGCAGCTTTACTATCTGAGCTCTCAGGTTTTCAAAATCATAAATCAAAGAACACCCTATATCTCATATATTATATCTCCTTATGATCCATAGAAAAATGATGATGCAGAAAATCCAAATCTGGAGTCCCTGTCTCCAAAAGAGCTCTACCCCTCATTAATCCTCCCTCCGATGAAAGATGTCTGTCTGCACATCTAAAGGGAATTTGCTAAGGGCTAATCTAAGGATCAGAGGGTCTTAAGAACCAGAGCTACAGTGAAAGACAATGACAGAATTATTAAACATGACTGCATTTCATCAGAAAAGATTAATTATTTACTGTAGAATTAAAGGACTGCAATGAAATTTAAATCCATCAACCACTCTCATTTAACCAAGGCAAAAAATACACTCAGGAGCATCCAGTGACAATGAACAATGGTTCTTGCTTCAAAATTCTTCTTCTCATAGGATTATAGTTATTGATGACACTGGCATTCTTGCTGCAAAGGTATTAGACATAATAAAAATTGTACCCATGAAACTCGTTCTTGTTGGGTGGCTTCATGGAGTTCAACAATGGTCAAAGCTTGGAATAAGCATTTTGTGCTTCATAAGACATAACTACTAAAATGTTTACAACTGTGAAGAATTTAATGGCACCTAATCTTACACACATCTATATTATCTCAGATGTAAATTGCTGATCAGGATATATTTTCTCAAAATCCAAAGCTCATAATTTATAATATGGACTGCACTGATCAAAATATATGTCTTTAGAAATTGAACAGTTTCTTCAAGATGCAGTGTTATAATGGTTAAAAATATTTTAAATCAGATAAATCCTGTCAGAAAATGTTATCATGTGTATATCTTTCATAATAGGGGTCATTCTCAACATTCTTTTGTACAATGCCTTAAAAATCACTCAATTTTAGTTATAATTTACCTTCAATATTATACAGTCCCTCTGAAGGTGTGTGCTAATTAGTGACACTTGAAAAATGTACTCTATATTACCACGGTAAACACTTCCATCACTAGCAAATGATTCTTCATGTCTGTAACAATCAATCCTTCCCACAGCCCATAGTCTTACTACATTAAACTAAGCACGTTTTCCTAGAGTTTTCTATGACCAGAATAATACAGGATATGTAACTCTCTCTCTTCTATGGGGCTTTGTTTGCTTGACATCACATTCTAGACATCCATCATCTCCAGCAGAACTTTTTCAAGTTTGGGGTTATTATTTATGAAGCTTCTATAGAATGCATAAAGAAGTCTTTTGGGATCTGTATTGTATAATGTTATTTTTCTTAAATTCTTAGGTGTGGAACTGTTGGATCACATTATAAGTGTATATTTAATTTTATGAAAATATTCTAAAAAAGACGCTCAAAATAGTAAACACCATTTTCATTTCCACCAGAAGTGCGTGAGAAGAAATACTGTTTTATATCCTTATTAAAACTTGATGTTGCAGTCTGTGAAATTTTAGTTGTTTTACATGACATCTATGACATGTCATTGTGGATTTTCACAAATAATCTTGACTATCTTTCTCAAGTCCCTGGCCATGCACGTGTTTTTCAGGTGGGTAGGACTTGTGCCGGGCTTTCCATTTTACTGCCTTTTTTGAGTTGAAGTTTTGTCTTGTTGATGTCCTGTTAGTATATTTGTTCTTAATAAAACTACTTGGCGAGGCAATGGAGTTGAGACCGTTTGAATATTTGAATTGAGAATTTACCCAATGCCACTGACCTTGCTTTCTTCATTTAAAAGACTTACATCTCTTTAGGGATAAACACTTCTTACTTATTTTTTAATTTTGTGAAAAAAATAAAACAAAATTTCATATCAAAATAATGAGAATAACAGTAGGTAGTGCGCTGAATCACTTTCAAAGCAGTTATTCAGAGACATAAACAATTCTTTCTTATGAAGAAGACATAGATAATAGCACGAGACTTTTTCAATGAACCCAGAGGAACCGGTAGTTTAAATGAAACTAATTAGCATACATGATAAACTACTTTTGATATAGTGGAATAGGAAATTTAGGCAACCAAACTTCTCCCTAATTCCTATTTATCATTTATCACTCCTCAGAAGTGAACTGACTGCTTTCTCAGCACTTTCCATTCCATTGCACGATTGGCCCCCGTGAGCAGACACACGGGCGTGACTGCGGGCGCTGTGCAACACGGCTAGAAACCGGGCTATGCTATGCTAAGGACTAAATTTTAAATTTTTTTATCAAGATATTTTAGGTCATCCGTATTCTTTCAATTTTCATAAATTCTTTAGAATTAGCTTGTGTGTTTCTTAATTACAAAAAAAAAAAAGTTTGCGGACATCTGCGCGGGGCCAGCTCTGATCCGGCAGCTCAGCGAGCCCCGGCAGCGGCCCTCACGCAGGCGCAGAGGCGTCACCCGAGAACGCAGCGCTAACGCCGCGGAAGAGGCGGAGTCCAGTCTGCGGTGATCCGCGCTACAGGGAGAGCACAAAGAATAGATGGAACCATGCTAATGTATTCAGCGATCGGAGAGATGGAAATCACAAGTGCGCTGGGATCAGGTCTCATCCCAAGCAGGATGGCCACCACGAAAGACCAAATATAAAAAAGGCGCTGAGGGAGACTCGGAAAGGGGAGCCCTGCACTCTGCCGTGGGAATGTGGGCAGTCCGGTCACTGCAGCAATCAGCAAGCATGCTCCTCAAAAAGCGAGAGCGAGGACTAGCATTCAATACAGCTGTGATATACTCCTTAGAAGGAGAGAGAAAATCACGCAGAAGAGATGTCTTCATTACCTCGTTTCTGTGACACTTCACAGCGGCCAGGCCGTGGAGGCAGCAGAGGTGGCCGTCAGCAGATGGACGGATAAAGAAAACTCAGACTCTATACATAACAGAGTATTACTCGGTCATTAAAAATACGGTATCTATGTACAGTGGGGTATTATTGTGTCATAAATAAAATATGGTACATATGAACAATAGATATATTTCACCCTTAAAGAAGAGTGAACCTGTCACTGAACAAGGTCCTAGGAGATTCCAAAAACCACCCTGCCTGTACTATTGATTTGTATATTCATTGACTCCTGTCAGAGGATATTCAGGACTCATCGGTCAGAGGCACAAAGGGATTTATTAATCAGAAATTTAAAAATACACACTCAAAGATATAGCTTTGTCAGCCCACAAGAGAAAGGGGTGCACTTCAGAGCAGAAGTGAGAATTGAGGACAAAATATATAGAAAACATGAAATGATGAGTTTTAAAAATGCATTTTTAAATGAGGTATGGCAGTACACCCCTGTAATCTCAGCATTCTGTAGGCTGAGGCAGGAGGGTCATTGTGAGTTCAAGGCCTACATAGCAAGGGCTACATAGCAAGACCCTGTCTCAAAAAAAAAACAAAAAAATAAATAAACAAATAAATAAATAAAGTGCACTTTTAGATGTGCTGGCCATGATAAGTTACAAATCTCCTTTTCCTTAGTTTTAGGTTTGTAACTATAGACTATTCAATTAGAATTTTTCCCAGGGTATATCAAAATAACCCCTCTTTTAAGTGTAGATCATAATGGTTTTTCTATAATACTCTAAACTACTCTGTGTACTGTTTGTTGTTATTAGTTAACATCATGGACTTAAAATCAATCTATGTCAGAAAGGAGAATGGAAAATTTTAAGAAAACTTAAAGTTTCTTTCTACTTCCCAATATCTATTATACATTCTGGTCCTTAATTACATTTGATTTCTCACACAAGAGAAACAATGCAGTATTTAAACATGTGTATCTGATTTATTTCACTTAAAAACACAGTCTCAAAGTTCACTCATTTACCGAGTATTATCTCAGGTTTATTCTTCTTTATGCAACAGTATTGCTCCATCATATAGAAAAACACCTTTATCCATTCCTACTCTGATGGAAATTCGGGCTGTTTTCAAATTTTAGCTATTATAAATCGTGCTGCTGTAAATGTGGGTGTGCATGTCACTGTGGTATGATGCTTTTAACTCTTTTTGGAAGATACTTTTAATGCTAATTATTGCTAATTCCTTAGCATGTTAAATACATTTAAGCTATTCCCCTCCTACTCCCCCCCCAAAAAAAAAAAACCTAGCAAATTTCTAAATGAGATCTTTGCTCATTTTCTTTCCTTATTAGGAAACCAAGTTGGGGGCTTATCTCTACTCTTTAAATTTGGAGGAGAAAAATCAACATTTTAATATCTTCTATGTTAAGTCAGTCCCAAGTTCATAAAGTATAACCTAAATATGATATTTTTGGGATAAAAATTGAATTACCCAAAATCATTTAAAATGTACTACATGCTTTTAAGAGATAACTTTGTGTACTTTGAAAAGAGGTACAGAGAAACAAAAATAGAAGAGAGAGAGAGAGACATAGAGAGAGAGAGAGAGTCCCAGAACCAGATTTTCCAAGTGGAAACCCCTGTCCTTTGCTTTCAGGGTTGGAACTGCTCTTGAGTGGCACTTACCCTGTTGCCCTAGGACCAGAGTGTCCTGTGAAGGGTAGGGCTGCTCTGTTACCCCAGGTCGGAGCTGCCCACAAGGGACAGCTCCGCCTCATAGTAGTACTATGTCAAAGATTTTTAAAAAGAAAAACAAGCTGTCAATATCAGAAGTAGGCTAAGAGTGAGTAGATGGCCAATAGCTCCTGTTATGAGACTCTAATCTGGCTCTCTCTGCAAATCATACAGAAATCTGTTGCTTATGTCTAGGACAAGAGTCTTCATTCCTGGCACACAACTGCTCCAACCTTCATCAGCAAATCAGAAAGGTAGGAAAGGAAGTTGTACACAACGGCTGAGTTTTACTCAGAATTTCACCTCAAAGATTTTTACATCTAAGGACATGGAGTGAACTCATAGAAGATTTAAGAATTCTAAAGATGTCATTTAGCAACTACAAATCACATACCATTTTAGGCGTGGAGATACACTTGAAGCCAAAAACATCATATGAACGTCAGAACCAGATGAGGCGGTGAGTTAGCGTGGGAGAAAGGAGCCGGTGAGGCACCCCCAGATAGGGTCGGCAGGCGCCCCAGGACCCAGAGGGTCCTGGCGGAGAGCTACCAGGGGGCTGCAATGGGAGTGCTCCCCACGGCCTGCAGACCTCTGCTGCCATGGGAACACGGGTGACCATCCTCTGCCGGCTCCCAGCGGTGGAGGGCGGGAGGGTAAGGGTAACCCCTACCCCGGGAACAGGAGAGGCCGCTCCGGCTGACTGTCCTCTGACCTCAGCTGTGTGCCCTCTCCCTGCTGACCAGTGTCTGAGGGAGTCACAGGATCTGTGCGATGGAGCAGATGAAAGCCTGAGCTGGAGAGCAGGAACAGGAAGGGAGTCGGGGTTCTTGTTAGGGAAGAGAGGAGGAAAAGCAGGAAAAGCAGCATGCTCCCGCTCACTTTGGGTCGTCCCTAGACTTCACAGGCCCAAGGAGAAGGCCAGCCATCGCTGACATCAGTGCAGACCTGAGCGTGTCCAGCTCGGGGCGTCTTCTCAGCCACTGAGTCAGGCCGCCTGACATTAGGCAGACTGAGCTGGTCCTCGTGCGTTTTGAGTGGGATTAAAGGAGAAGCTGAGAGGATTTCCCTTTATCTAAAGTGTTTCGGTCTCGGTGATGGAGATTGCTTCCTGAGTGTCTGGTGAGGAAAAACAGATCAGTGAGCGGAGAGCGAAACATAGACCCACACAAGGGAGGGCAGGAGGCTGTAAACTGGCTGACTAACCACGCCCAGTTATGCACCGTATCCGCATTTGCTTGTTCCCACCTAAGACCTCTACATAGGAGCCCCCCACAAAGGATCGGGGCTCAGATCTTTGGAGCGTTTATCTGCCCTGAGTCCACCGGCGTAATAAAGTTCGGTTTCTCCCTCATCTCTGTATGCTGCTTGGGTTCTTTGCCGCCAGTAAATCTAAAGGTGCTGTAACAGCTGCTTCCCTGACTGGGAAACCGGCCATAGAGCCCTTGAAGCCACCAGCTTGGGGCCGGGAGAGAGGCTGCTGGACGCCCTCCCCAGGAGAGCGAGGCGGCATGACTGCCTCCTTGGTGGGACCTCTGTCCCTGGGAAAGGACAACAGACAGGCGCTCCAGCCTCTCCTGACTGGGCTCGACGGAGAGGTGTGCCTGTCCCCGACTGGATCTGCTGGTTAAAGTAAGGACCCAGAGTCATCCCAAGCCAGGCCCATCTGTGGACACAAAGGGAGACTGATTATCTGCGGCTCCACGGAGCAAGCTGGAAATCTGAGTGGGCCTCACCTGCATTTTCGTGGCGAAGTCCTAGGGCATGAGGTGGCAACTCATCCTCCATCACAGGGTGCTGGCCAGACCAGGTCACACATGTATACCTTAGCCAAGAAACACCTAAATTCCCTCAAGGAATATGGCAAGGTGGGCATCTGAGTAGTCGCCCTTGGGTCACCCATCCTGTGTCTGGGTGACATCACGCACAGTGCGGGAAACTTAGACTATGGGGACCACACAGGGCAAACCACCTGTCCTAGACTGTATCATCAAAAAAACTCAGGAAAGGACTTGACAGTGAACAGTGTTAGATTAAAGCCCGCCAGACTGCAGGCTCTCTGTGAAGTAGAGCGGCCTCACTGAGGTCGGGTGACCTCCCAAGGGGAACCTGGGTGTCTACACAAACACAGTCGTTTAGAGAATAGTCACAGGGAGTCCGGGACAACCTGACCAGGTCCTGAATATTGACTCCTAGCTGGAGATTGCCCAGCCCCTCCCAGCCTGTGTCCCACTCTGCATGAATAGAAAGGCTCAGAGTAGGATCTTCATTGCTCAGGGCCCGGACCAGACCTTGAGGGGCCAAAAGCAGCCAGTACACTGAGGCTCTTCTAATGAAAAATTCCAGCCCCTGCAATATGCTCCAGCACCCACCATCACTGGCCCTCCCAGAAAGCCATCCACCGTCAGACCTTCTGCCTCAGCCAGACCCCTCTGACCCGCTACTGCCTCCATCACTGAGGAGCCAGACCCAGCAGACAAGACCTGTGCCCCTTGGCCACATTCACCACAGCTGTCAGCTCTCCTGATGCCCCTGTGTGAGGCCTAGGTGGCGGACAACAGAACTGAACAGCCTGGACAGGTCATGGTTTATTACCAGCTCTTCAGCACCAATGACCTTCTGAACGGGAAGCACCACACCCTGCCTTACTTAGAAAAACCTCAGGCAGGTACCAACCTCATGAAATCCCTCTTCCAGGGCCACCAACCCACCTGCCACCTCTTGATCCTCACCCTATTCAACGCAAAGGGAAAGGTTGTAACTGAGGTGATGAAATGTCAGCAGACCCAGGCTTCAGCTGGGAAGTGGCTCCCAAGGCTTGGGCAAGACCCCCCCACACACAACCAACCAGAATGGTACTAAAGTCAGAAGGGAGAAAAGCCACCATCCTACGGTACCAGGAGGAAACCCTAGAGGAGTCCAGGGAGGATCAAGAATCCCAACATGTCCAAGTCACCTCAGAAGCACTGAACTCAGAAGAATCAGCTGGAGACTCTGTGAGGTGTTCACCTTCACCCCTTTCAACCCCAGTGCCTCCCCTGCAATAACCAACCCACAGTGAGTGCCACTTTTGTGACTCCAATTGGCTTCTAATATCCAGAGAAGACTCCAGAACTTCACTGGAATGAATATCATCCAGGCCTTGGAAGTGGACAACAAGGTCTTTGTCAAATTGGGACCAAGAAGCTCAGAGAGAGACTGATAAGTGTTTAAAATAGGTTTCCCTTCTCACCACCATGATGGGGAGAGAAGATCCCACGCAGAGACCAGGACCGCAATGCAGAGGGAAAAACTGAGACAATCCCCTTGCGTTTGGATCAATGCGCCCACTGCGAGGAGGCACCCACTGGAAGAAAGAGGATCCAAAGCATGAGAATGTCCCATTCACAAAGGGGTCCCCACAAGGAGAGTAACAGGTACCAACTGGAGCCTGAGGTCCAGGGCCTAATCAGACAGGCAGGAACTGGATCCAAACAGGAGAGACGGGGCCTGATCTATGATCTGCAGGTGATCTCCTGCTAGTGGGTGAAGAGAGAAAAGACTGCCTGGAAGGACATTTGGGAAAGACAGCTTTAAAGACCATGCTGGGCCAACATCTCTACCTCCCCCAGCTGTTACCTGTGCCACTGTAAGTAACCAATGCCAAGCCTGTGCCTGAAACACCCCCTCCAGTGGCCAAAGCCCACTCGGGGGCACAGCACACTGAGGACCCCCTCCTCTAAAGGCTTGCAAGTAGACTTCACAGAGATAAAGCCTTTCTGAGACTATGGGTTCTTGCTGGTCTTTATCTGTATGTACTCAGGATAGATAAAAGCCATAGCCACATGGACAGAAAAAGTCCAAGAAATGGCCAAGATCTTGCTGTGAGAAATCAGTCCCCAGTGCAGGCTGCCCCTCATGGTGGGAAATGACGTGAACTGGCCTTCGCAGCAGAAGTAATATTGTCTCTTGTGGATCTGTGAGATCAGATGGAATCTCCACATGACTACGGACTTCAGAGTTCAGAGGAGACAGAGCACATGAATCACACCCTAAAAAAACACATGAGCCATTCTGTCAGGCAAGTCACCTATCCTAAGTTGATGTGCTGTCCCTGGCCCTACTACAAGTCCAATGCCCAGTCCTGCTACCTCCCCTACAAAATCCTATTTGGAAGACCCCCTCCCATAATTACTGTTGAGTAACAGGTTCTGAGAAAAGTGATCTATAAGGTGCTCCCCAAGAGGATTCCAGTCTCTTCAAACAGCCCTGAATGTCTGTTCCTGCTAGGTGATTCTGTCTGGGTTCAAGACTGGAAAAAGGAACCCCGTCAGCCTTGGTGGACAGGGCCACACTGTTGTGCATGGCACCCTGACTGCTGCTAAAGTTGCAGGTATCATCCCTCGGGTAAACAATTTGAGGCTGAAAAAGGCTTTCTCTTAAGATTCCCCAGCCACCTGGACCACTCATCCCATCCACAAGACTCCTTCAAAACTGCCTGGGCACAATGTGACCCCGAGGACACTGCCAAGAGAAAACTGCCCTGCTCTAGTCACACTGAAGGTTGACTAGGTTATGTACAGCAGAAACCTGCGGACACCGTTCATGGGAAGCTATCCCCCGTAGCTGATGGTAATGAATTTCCACCTCTGGTTCTTAGGAACTCTTGGGTCTACAGTAAAGAACCTTACTGCATCCCTAGCTGAGGTCACCTCAGTCAATTGGACGTGAAGTGTAGGTGTCTGCTGGCCCTAACCTTCTTCTCATGGGTGGGGTGTTCAACTGGTATGTGCTTCTGCCAGCCATCTATTAACCCCTGTGGTCCCCAGATTACCTCTACCTTAAGGTCTTAGCCCCAGTGGTCACAGCATGTGCCTTGGCTTTTGGTCCTCTGGTCCTGGATTTGCTGCGCAGTAATGACATTCCTGTGCCCTGAAGCCTGTAATCATCTGATGACCATGGGCAGAAACCATATTACTAGGTTCAGCTCCTATACCTACACACTGGCTAGTGGCTGTCAGAAGACCACCCTGTGTCAATATACTGGTAATCATGTTCCCAAGGGAACACTCTTCTGGTCTGGCCAAATCATAGACCTAGGATCAACCTGCTACAATCAATATGGAAAAATCAACTGTTGAACCTAGTCACGCTTGAAGGCATGTCTGTCAGAGGGGAGGACAGGATAAGGTACACTAAGAGAAGCCTGGGACTGGATGCCAGGCCAGTGGACATCATGGCTCCCTGCCTTAGCAGGGCCACTGCTGACCATCCTGTTACTTGTGACAATAGAGCCATGTCTCCTGAGCACCCTAATGAGACTCACAGAGACTACAGTCATGAGCAGGGTCGCGGCCTGAGTCATGGCACTCCGCCTGCGGAGCCTCCTGGGAGATGGCGATATGACATTAAAGGGAGGGAATGATGAGGAAAGACAGATCAGTCAGAGAAACCCAAACCTAGACACCCCACATGATGACAGAAGGATGTGAAATGACTGACTGACCACGTCTAGTTCTGCTTCTCTAGCCACACCCAAAGCCTCCATCTAACACAGCCCCAGCCAAGGCTTGGGGCTCAGCTCTTGGGAGAGCTTATCTCCTCTGGGCTTGCCGGTATAATAGTGTGGTTCCCTCCACATCTCTGAGTTGGTTTCTTCCCCTCCTGTAAGTTGCTGCCAAGATTCCAAAGATGGGTCCTCATCAGGGTGTCTCAGGACAAATGCCACTTGTATAGGCTGCTTTACTCAAGGTGCTGGATGGGTCTGTCAGTGCCCATATCTCCCTGGTGAGCACGTTTCATCTCCATCTGCCCCAGGGCCTGGCCATGACCTTTGGGATACCTACTGAGGCTGCTGCCTGTCACAGGAAGGCCTTGTCTCCTATTCCCATTTGGTGAGAGGGAGTCAGTGCCTCTGATCTGTAGTGTTTTCACATGTAAGCACCCACTTTTCTAGGGGCTTGAGAATCTCTAACTGGTAGGGAAAGAAAAGCAAGTTTGCAGAGGTTTTCATGAAAAGAATAAAAGGGGGAAAAAACATAATCTAGACTTCAAAAGGCAAGGTGTTGGGTTTGGGGAAGTGGGGAGGAAGCGGTGAGAAGCCATCACCTAGACTGAATGAAATTGCAGTTTTAATTCTCCTTTTAATTCCTGTCACGAATAGAAAATGTCAAAATAGTATAGACAGCTAAGTCAGTTAGAAATATTATAGATGGTCAAAGAGGGCTAGACCCCCACAGGGCACATCAGGAGACAACACAGCATGACTGTGGCATTGGTAAAGGCCAGACCTCAAGACAGAAGCTGGAGTGACTCCCCCGAGCTTCCTCCTGAGGTGAAAACCAGTGACTGACATTCTAAACAAGCATCAGTCGCCTTCAGTGGGTACAAAACCTCCCTGACTTGCCGGTTCCAGGAAAGTCCTTGTTCTGTCCCACCTTACTCCCACCTAGTGATTTTCCACTGGATCAATGTTCCTTAAGTGATAACACTTGTAATCTTATTAACTGATCATAGTTTAGTCCCACCTTGTACATACCCTGTGGTCTTACTCCACAAAGCTTTCCCTGAGAAGTGGGCTCGAGGGTAACACTTTGGGGGCCGCCTTCAGTCTCTCTGAAGCAAAAGCTTTCTTTCTCCCAATAAATATTTCCTTCTCCTAATCTCCATTGTACCTTAAAATTCATTCTTTGATTTTAGAGAACAGAAACTCAGCATATTGATCATCTAGCAGCTTAGGGGTTACTGTATAATATTTTCCTCATATTGCTTAGATTATTTAGAGGTTCTATATCATCCCTGTATCAAAAAGGCAGAGTCCTAGGAAGTTTCTAAAGCCACCCCACCCATAGAATTAATTTTCAAGTTCACCAACTCCTATTTCAAAAAATGAACCTTTATAACATGTAAGTAAGAGACATAAAGGGGTTTATTTATGAAACATAAATTTGAAAAGTACACACTCTAAAAAATGGAATGTGGGCCCTCAAGAGAGAGGCAAACTATAGTTTGGATCTGGGAATATTTATGTATTTTGGGTGGTAGAAATCGGTGGAATTGTGACTCCATAGGAAGATCTGTCTTGAATCTTGGAAAAAGGTCATCTACTCGCAGAAAGATACTGGCCCCTTCACTGGGAAACCCTATTTTAAAGGTGAAAATAGATGATTTATTTTCAATTTTATATGAAAGATGATAATTTGCCAGTAAACAGAAAATGGTTGAACCCATTTGCAGAGGAAAAGGAATTGCCCAGACTTATTTTGTTCTGAGAGAAAAGAAAGAAAATAAATTTTAGATTGTGCTTGTATCTTGCTGCTAGATTTTTTGTTCCTAAAATTATGATTTGCCTTTTCTCCTTTTTATCTATTTACATTTCTTCTAGCCTACCTAAAATAGTTATTTGTTTGAAATGGATAGAAATGGAAGATATGTTAAGTGAAATCACTATCACATCCAATTTAACAGAGGCATAATTCCTTCTGGCAATCACGTTTTTTTTCAATCATTAGATTATTAACAATGGTGATATAATACTTAGACTGTAATCAAATGAAATTAGGTATTATTACATTTATTCTAATAGCTGATTTGAGTAGAATTTTAATGTCAAAATTTCATGAATGATACTGATGAAAAATCAAATCATTTATCTGATTATGGCAGGTCTGATTACATGTGTAATATATGGAATTATATTCACTGTTGACACATTTTCTTTTTTTATTTAAAGAGAAAAAACATGTAAAGGGTAGAGATAATACAGAATTTCAAAAAAAAACAGAAACAATAAGAAATCAACAGTTGATAAATTACATATTGTCCTCTTAGAAATAGTTGTTCAAGTTACAAAATTAAAGCATACAAAGCAGACATTCAAGCAGTGAGATTATAAACAGCTATGTATGCATGAGTCTTTACATGTATTTCTATCCTTTCTGTATTAGAAAGGAAAAACAAAACATAGCAAGACAAAACAAAACAAATTCCTATAAAAACATGAAATCAAAAAGTCGTATAAAACCACAGTACAAGGTGATCTACAATGATTACTATGTTGTTTCTTATTATCTTCAATAGAATTGTCTATATCATCAGGCATAATTGAATATAGCAGTATAATTGAATATAGCAGTACATAACAATATTAGTAAAAATAAAACATTGTAGACAGTATAAAACTTCAAAGGCAGGTAATAATCAAACCAGAGTGGATATTCTAGCGAATCTTGTCATCTTCAGTGCAGTTGCCTATACTCTCAGACTTGATACTATCAATCATAACAGCTTTGAATAAAATCTGTCAACACAAAACAGCGATCT
Source organism: Hydrochoerus hydrochaeris (assembly GCA_004027455.1). Classification (NCBI taxonomy): domain Eukaryota; kingdom Metazoa; phylum Chordata; class Mammalia; order Rodentia; family Hydrochaeridae; genus Hydrochoerus; species Hydrochoerus hydrochaeris. The sequence goes on from PVLA01005341.1 coordinate 85,043, forward strand.
AACCAGATTTGATTACAATCAGTCATGGTAAAACAATGTAGGTTATACAGAGCTTTAGATTAAGTTAATAGGAAATTAAGGATGATTACCATACTATATCCTGCTATTTTTGGGATAACTGTCTGTGCCCTCAAATCTAGTACAGGTAGAATAACTGGAACAGAATATAATACAACTAAGCAGAGTGGTGTGAGTAATGTGGGTTTTAAATCCTGGTGCACTATTAACAATATAGTGTATCAAGGCCATCTATGTTAGAGTTTCTAGTTATCCTTCTCTGCCTCATTTCTGCTATGCTATGTTTCTGCCTTTGTTTGTCTAGTTTTCTCCTTCACTCTACTGCCTGCCCCACTCATTGAGGCCTTTCTGCCACTGTTCCTAAAATCCTGCTATTTTTTTTTCTCTCTCTCTAGAATGTCCTTCAGTATTCTCTATAGGGTTGGATTGGTGGTCACAAACTCCCCCAGTTCCTCTTTGTCATGGAAGCATCTTGTTTCTCCATTAATTTCTAGTGACAGTTTTGCAGGGTACATCAATTTGGGCTGGAGGTTATTTTCTTTCAGGGCTTGGAATACTTCGCTCCAAGCTCTTCTTGATCTGATGGTCTGTGTCAAGAAGTCTGCTGTGATCTTGATGGGCTTTCCTTTATAGGTAATCTATTTCTTTTCTCTGACAGCTTTTAATATTCTGTTTTTATATTGAATTTCTGGTATCTTGATTATTATATATCTGGGTGTAGCTCTGTTTTGGTTGTAGATGGCTGGAGTTCTGTATGCCTCACATAACTGAATGTCATTTTCTTTGCCCATGCTTGGGAAGTTTTCCTTAATTATTTCCCTGAATAGCCTTTGTAATTCACCTGTTTGTATTCCTGCTTCTTCATTCACATTTCTTATTCTTAAATTATAGATTCTCTTGTTGTCTTTTAGCCTTTGTATTGTTACTGCCTGTTTTCTTGTTATTTTTAAGAGATCTTTCCTTTCATGATCACACATTGCAAACTTGTCTTCAAGTTTTGATAGTCTATCCTTAGTTTCTTTTAAGGAGTTTTGCCACCTTTCCATGGAGTTTTTAATTTCCTGGTACTCCCCGATTTGAATCTGCTTCATGTATTCTATATTTTCTTTATATTCTTTATTGAATGTTTCTCTCCTTTTTTTGTGTTCCTCCCTTCTTCTGTCTGTATCATCCTGAGAGATGCTTCCTGAGAACATTTCTTTTATTACTCTACTCATATCTTGCTTTACCTGATTTAATATTTCAGTTTTGAGCTCGTCTACAAGGTCCTGAAGATATCTCTTAATGTCCATTGAAGCCATGTATGATGTTACATGTTTGCTGCCCTCAGTCTCCCTTGTTTTTCCCTCTCCTGGATCAGTGCTCTCAGGGTTCTGGGCTGGGGGCCTCCTCCTGCCTTTCTCTCCTTTCATGGTCCCAGCCTCCTCCACACAGGTGTACAGTGCAGGTCCCAGCCCCCCTCCTTGTCGGCCACAGTTCCTCTGAAGCACGCTGGTGAGGGACCTCTGCCCTCTCCTGCCTGCTCTTGTCACTGAGGTGATGCCGGGCCCTCCCCACTGGGCCAGCCAAACTTCAGGGGCCTTCACAAGGTTAGTGCATGGTAGGCATAGGGAATCAATTTGGGACGGCTCATTGGATCCTGGCCAGGGGCAAGACCCAGTCCAAGCAAATCCCATGAATTTGCTCTGAGGAAGGAGCAACCAACTGAAGTCACTGTCGCTCCCACTTCAGGCTCCTTCTGCCTGATTGCAACATGTCTCCCATTTGGTCACACCCACCCTATCTGTGGGTGCGACCAAATCCCAGCACTGACCATGGATTAATGAAGATCCCTTTGCCGGCTCCATTCTCCATTGGGCTCACCAACCCCAACTTCAGTGAGGCTGTGGTTCCTGTGAGTTGCGGTGGGAACAAGTTTGGGCAGCTCTGGCTGCGCAAGTTCAGGATGGCCCGAATTCAGTCTGGTGTGGACTTGGCGGGTCCCAGTGGAAAGCGCCGTGTCCCATAATTTTAGCTGTTCCAATTGTAGCCCTGAGACTAAGTGTTTTACGAGCTTTTTCTGTTTTAATTTCTTCCTGTGTCAAGAGGATCCATCTCCCTCTGTCTGGGTCTCTCCAGGATGTTTTACTTTGGCGTATGAGTTGTTTCTCCTGGGAGGCTTTGTATATTGTTGCTCACTGATTGGCCATCTTTTTTTGACACATTCAACTTCTTTTTTAAATGTTCTAAGTACCATCTCTCCTTAATGCTAATGAGATAGAATATATCATACGTTATGCATCGAAGTCTAAAATATATCTAATTCTATGATGTACAAAGAGATTTAGTAACTGATAAATGTTTCATAGTTCATACTGTAGCTAAATATAAATAGGAAATTTCAAGTCATGGAATTGTCAAAACTGTTTATTCCACAAGTTTAATCTAAACTTTATTATTGCTCCTTATTTCAAATTGCAACTTCAATTCTGCTTAATTGATAATGATAATAACCCCCATATTTTATTAGGGTGTCAGAGCCCATAAAATGCTTTTTTATCTCATACATTTGACCCCATGATGATTCTCTCATGTGTCTGAATTATGGTTCTTTCTTTTCTTTTTTTTGCCAGAATATGCTTTCTCAATGTCATATGAACATTACATTAAACTTATATCTTGGGCACCAGTTACAATGATGCTTGTTTACAAGACCATAAAATAATTCCATGTTGACCTAAAAGTAAGACCAAAGAATCTTCAGCAGAGAAAGCGATGTACCTACTGTCTTTGTACTAAATTCTGATCCTGTCTTCCAACCTAGTGTAGCTGCATAACTGAGGATGTGGGACCGCGCCCCCTCCATTCACCGGAATGTGAGCCACAGGCCAGTCCTTCTCCCATTGTCTTAAGAGAAACAGAAATAAAAAACAAAGACCCAGGAAATCTCCAAAGCTCCAAGCCAGAGCAATAGTGTATTAGATCCTGCAGCTTGATCTACAGTGACATCTTCACCCAAATTCCATCAACTTCATATATAGGGACTGCATGTCATGCACATGATTAAAGCAGAGGGAATTATGGGAAAAGCATGTGAGCTAGATGCCCTTGAGATGACCGTGTTCCGGGTGAGTCACTTTTTAAATCACATCCAGAGAAACCAACAAGAGGCACCTTAGGCTATACATCCTTCCAATCCAAGCCTGAATTATCTTTTCCCTCGCTATTCCCTTGCTACTAAATACCTGGCCAGGCCAGGTATTTAGATTAAGACAAGTCCAGCACTAACATTGTCCATGCAGGGCAGAAATTCAAGGAATTTCAGGCAAATCCCAAAGTATTCTAGGATTTGCTACGATGCATTGGTTGCAAGAAGCTGATTTTTGCTGATAAACTCTCTCTTCTCAAGTTTGCCATCTCTTTCCACCCTCACCAGTGTGAAAGGGAACAAGATTTAAAGAATGCTGTAATAGATAAAAATGAAAACACAAGGTCACAAAGGCTCCAGGGCCAAGCAGAGAATCTGAACTGAATGCTAGTTTTTAAAACATTTCCTGAAAATTGGTCAGGCAGGATATGCTTGGGTCAGGGAGATGATGGAAGGAAACAGGAGAGAGGAAAAGTCTGTAGACTGCTTATCTATTTCATAGCAAAGACATAAGACAAAATGGGTATCACCAAGTTAGTGCTTTGGTGACAAGGCCCATGCTTTACACAGGGTCCAAAAGGTGCCCACAGCAGCAAGCATTAGAGAGAGGCACCATTGTTGGTGTCTCTTCTGCTGCCTCCCTTTAACACACTTGCTTTCCTGAGTGGGGCTTCCAGTGTGTCTCCTATTTCGCTTTTTGGAGTAAAGTACATCTTAAGGGTGTTATGGCTGATAGTTGTGTGTCAACTTGAGCAGTTTGTAAGTTTAACTAAGGGACTCAGCAGGGAACCAGGGTTCTTGCTTTGTAAACACCCTCCTCCTGTGCTAGAGGAGGGCAAGGAGATTTTGTGAGTGCTACACCCACCCTGGGGTGGCCTGGAGTAGTAATATAAAAGCAGAGAAGAGTCTTTCTCTCCCCATCCCTTTTTGCTCTGGCTGCTTTTGCTGTCTGCTGCCTTAAAGTGTTGCTCCTATGCCACGCCACCCTGCCTTGGAGCCAGCTAATTATGGACTGAAACCTCTACAAACTGTGAGCTAAATAAACCCTTCCTTCCTCAATTTTGGCTGTCAAGTACTTTGTCCCAGCAATGAGAGAAAATAACCAAGACCAAGAACAAGTGGAATTACACTTTGCATGCCTCATGCTTTTTTCTATGTGCTAGGCACACAGAGAAGCACAGATGGTAGTCTTAGAGCAGAAACACAGAAAAACAACAAAGCCATAGGTGGTCAGATATGGAGGGAACTCCAAAATGCTACTGGATGGTTTTAAATGAGTAAACTTCCCCAGAAAAAGGTATTATTTTTGTACATGGACCTGAGGCTTTGGAAGAAAAAAAACAAGTGTCACAGCATCTGCCTTGTTACAGAAGTAAAATATCATTCTGTGCTATAGTTTAAATAAATTATGCCAAGGTCAAAAAGAGGTACAAATCTGAACTCCCTCTACTTCACTGTAGGATTTTTCCTTTGGCTTTCTACAGACATAGGAAAAAATCATTTGCCAACAGTTTAGGACTCACAAAACAGATTAATTAATAAAGATAACAGATACATTTTTTCTTTAAATTCAACAAAGAGATATGTAACTCTAGGAATAGAGTATATGTTGATTGGTTTAAAAATAAAAATCTGCTTCTTTGCAGGCCTGTCTTCTCCATTAGACTGTAAGCTTGCTGAGAGCAGGAGGTCTTTCTTCTTTACCTATTGAATCCTTAGCATTTAGCTCAGAGTCTGACCAAGTAAAACATTCAGCAAACATTGCCCCCACAAATGTCTAATCTGAACTTGTTTGTTTGTGCTATCAGCAAGTCCCATGAATCCTTTTGCTCTTTGCCCACTTGGTGGCCTTCTATTTGTTGTGACCTCTCAATTCTCCCAGTCTATATTTATAAAGAATCACATTATTTTATTTTATTTTATTTTAGGTACTGGGGCTCGAACTCATGACCTCACATTTGCCAGACAGGCGCATAGGCCACTGAGCTAAATCCCCAGCCCAAGAATCACATTCTTAACCTCAACCCTAAACCAGTCCTTCCCAAGAAAGTTCACTGATTAAGGTACATAGTTAAAAAACAAAATCGATCTCTGCTTCCCACATAAACTTACATGTACACAAGCAAAAACAAGCCTTTAGAAATTCCTGCAAAATAGCTTGAAAAATGAGAGCTGGGCTCAAATTCACCCTGTTCTCTATTGCATTCCCCACCTTTTCAAGGAAACTCCTGCCTTGGAGTTCCAGGCCCAGCCCCTGTCTTACCACGCATGACACTGGACCTGTGTAACATAGGAGGTGTCCTCTGCTGTGCAGGTCATTACCACCGACCGAAATCATACATGACTTTGTACAGGGCAGGAGGATTTGCCTCACCACATGTATAACTTGAGTACAGAGGCAGCACACACACACACACTCACACGCACACACACACACACTCACACGCACACACACACTCACACACACACACGCACATACACACACACACACACAGGCACACACTCCTTTTCATTCCTCAGGAGCCCCCCATTTGTGACTGAATGTTTCACGGAGGCCACTTTCTTGACAGCTTTCAGAAAAGAAAACAGATCATCATTCTACATAAATAGGGCAAGTGAAGTGGGGGAGGAGGTCAGAAACATTGGCCGAAGCTTTCTGCAGGGCAGGCCCAGTTCGGTCTTGCTTTGTTTTTAAAATAATCAGCCGCTTCAGCGTCTTTGAAGCCGTGAAAGAGCCAGATGAAGTAGAGACTTCAGGCCGGGGCTGATTGTGTCTGGATTTTTTCCTTGCTGCTTTGCTGCGAGTCTAACAGAAGGTCACTGGATGCTAAATGGGCTCTGCCCTGGGTGGTCTCTACCTATCGCCTCCCTGACGATGATTCGTGTTTCTTTCTGTTTCCATAGAAGAAGCAAGCAAGGAAAATTCAAAAGAACTGGCAATCTGTCCTTTGGATACAGTGACCTTTCTAAATGAGCATCCAGCCTTTGGAACTGCAGCATGCGAGCATTTTCTTCTTTGTTGTGAACTTTTTAAAAAGCCACACACAGAAGTGAAACTGGAGACGAAGCTAAAAATGCATTCATTTTGGTTATTTGAGTCATGTCTAATGGTTAGGTAACCCGAACAAGGTGTTCTTCTATTAATTAATGTTGCAAATTAAAATGAATTTTCAAATATTTCAGCAAAGAAATAAAGCTTTCATTGACTTAACTTTAAAAATGTGTCTATAATAAAAGCTCTTAATCCAAATGAGGAAAAATTAATTAGCATACATATTAAGATGAGTGTTGGTACATATCCACGGAGCCATAGATGGATATGAGTAAATAGCTGTGCTTTAGCTTTTGTTGTTTTCCTCCTGCTAAAACAGCCAAATTATTTGGTGGCATTTACACCTGCAAAGGGCATGCAAAACATTGTTAGAGTCTCGTTGCTATTTGAGAGAGAAAAACAGACCTTAACCTTCTGTTTGAACTTCAGAGACTGTTCCACACAGGCCTGGCAGTAGTAACCTTGTGAGGATAAATCACCCATAGATTACCACATTGTTATTGTGGTATTGGGCAAAAATAGTTGGCAGGCATTTCAAAGCAAGTGCTTCAGTCCAGTGACGGCAGCTAAAGAGAAAGACGCCAAGACTAAAGCAAGTGCATACTTTGCTATGAAAGAGGTTTTTTTTTTTAATGGAATATTTAATAAAACGAATTGCAGTCATACCTTAATTTAATTAGAATGGTGGTGACTTACTTTAAGACTAAGTGGAGATGTCAGTTTTTTGAAGTATTTTTTGCTAATTTGTTCATTTCTAAAATAAAAAATGTAAACATGTAGAAAACCCTCTAAAACAGAATATGAAGAGGTTGTCAGTTCAGTTCAGTCATGATAAATATTCAGTTCTTCTTTGGAATTCCTCCCTGGAAATATAAATTGATTTTCCTCACAGCAAAAATGTGGCATGAGGATGAACATAGAAAAACCAGATTTACTATTATTGTTATTATTATTGAATCGTGCTGCCATACCAGAGCTAAAGTGGGTCAGAATTTCCATTATAAGTCGCTGTTTTCATAAGGACTTTATAACTTGGACATGATGCTTGGCTCTAGCCTGTAACTTGGTAAATAACATCTCAGCCTGGAACAGAATTTTCCCCACCCTTTAATAATACTAAAGGCAGAAACAGCCTTTTTCCCCCTTCAGTTTGGAGGGAAAGTTTAGGGAGATACATATCACTGTTCAATAAAGATCTACTCTAGAGCTATTTGTGTTCATGTTTTAATATAAAAGGCTACTAATTGAAAAATTAATTTTTTGTCATTCTTAGTTTTAAGAATCTAAAATTAAGTTCCATAAATGATTCATTTCTAAGTGACATCATTAATCTTCATCATCACAACATGTGATTTTATTCCAATTTATGTGATCCTTATTTACCATCAAATATCTTCCTTGTTTATATCTCACCTTTTGAGAAATTAAGATTAATTACACCAAAGGACATAAAAAACTTTAAAAAATCTAATAATTCCCTAATTTGATTACTCCAATTTATTCAATACTATATAATCTAAAAATAGAGTAGTTTCAATTTGGAACCAAAGTGGCTTTGTGTAGCGTTAAAGTCGGAGTTTCTGTTTGAATATAGTTTCATTGGTGCTTAACATTCTCAAAGGCAAATGGACCTCTGGTGGGGGATCCCGAGTTTCTGGTTGGTGTCCTGCAGAAAGGAGCAGAGTCCTGCTGATGCCTGCCCGGTATATTCTTCACACTTTTTTGCTAGAATCCCCCTTCGTCCACTCCTCTCAATACCCCCTGTGACTGATTCTGTAACTGGACCTCGATATTCGAGCCTTGGACACAATTCTATTTTTCTTACTCCAAACAAGGCAATCAGCATGGCAAGCAAGATGAATGCCAGCCTTCCTCTTAGCTCTGGACACAGGGCTGAAATTCTCCGGATTCTATGCCCTGGTTACAATCTTTCATCAGTAGGCTTGTTGTGTTTTGTTTTCTTTCTTTAATCTTGTCTGGGTCATGAACCCATTAGATAATCTAAAGAGTGTTAGGAACTCCTTTACAGAAAAATGCATATTTGGAGAAAACCAGCTATCAAGTTGTAGGGGATCCATGGATACCCTAAAGGCCATCCATAAACTATTCAGTCTATGTACTCCGCCTAAGAAACTCTGCCCTAAACACTGTCCAGAAGCCATAATATATGGTTATTCCTATCTTCTCTTAGCTCCTCAAATGTCAGATACCCATTATCACTCCCACCTGAAACCCTATTTCACTGAGAAAATAGAAATAACCAGAAGAGATTTTCCAGAATTCCACCAGTCCACATACCAACCTGTGAGCCTCCATCTGTTTCCTCTGGCCACTCCCCTGTCTCTGTGGCTGGACCCTTGGTGGCCCTGGGTAAGGTCAGCTTCCACCTTGGCCATGGCCACTCACTCACCCCAAGATGGGGTGTCAGTGACACGCTTACTTCTTGGTGGCATAGTCAGTTCTTCCCTCGCGATCAGCATATTTATAAGCTATTATACTCTCACTTAAAAAAAAGGAATTGAAAACAGGGGAATAAATCTCTCTCTAAACCATCTCCTGCCTCAGCCTACCACACCCTCCAGTTGACAGCTGTTGGTGCTCTTTTGTTTCTCAGGACAAACCTTTAAAAGTGATGTCTCTGTTCCTTTCCAGTTGTTTATTTCTTCTTACTTTCTCTAGAATCAGTCAAGCTCTGTTCAGTCCCCCACCTCACCATTCTGCCATAGGCATGGAGGCAACCAGTGACTTCCACACCACTTCCTCAGGCTTCCTCTCGCCGGACCAAACGGGGGTTTTAATTCTGTCTTTCCTCCTTTCCTCTTGGGATTTTCCTTTTTAACACCCAGATCTCAAAAGGGCGTATTCTCCTGATTTCCTCCTACTTCTCACACTGGCTACTATCTCTCTGACCACTAAGTAACCGAGTAGCCCAGCACTCCCAACTCAGATGCCTTTCATTCCCAATCTACAGTCACTGTCTTGAAGGAATTTTGACCAAGTCTTACAGCTTGAAATGTTACCTGTGCTGATGATTCCAAAGTTTAAAATACTCAAAATGTTTCCCTTATTCTCCTTCCCTGGTTCTTTTTCCTAACACCTATCACTACCTAACTTGCTTTAAATTTTACCTTTTTATTATGCTAGTCTCTCTCTCTCTGCACTGAAGCACAAACATAGAAGGGCAGGAAGTTCTTGTGTCCTCTTCACTGCTCTCTGCATAATCCTGAGAATACCGCCTGGCCCTGAAAGAGAAAACAAATATTTACTGAAGACATGAATAATTGAAATAACAATTTCCAACTTTTCAATTTCAAAGGAAACTATTGACATCCTACTCTAGGGCTGGTACTGAGTGAAGCAGCTCACTGAGTTTGCAGTTTTACACCAAGATTTCATAATGCACATGACATGAACCTTATAGACTAGCCAGCTGAAGAGAGGTTAGGGTCAGGATCTCAGCAAACTACCTTCTTTGGGTTAAGTCTCATCTGCTGTCTGTTTATAGCTCAACAATTCAAAATCTTTACGTTTAAATGGTTGCAAAAAATTTTTAAAAAAACAATAGGACCTCATGACACATTCATTGTTAGTGACACTGAAATTTGAATTTCCATGTCCATAAATAAAGCCTACTGGAATATACTGCACTAGTTTCTTAATGCACATCACTCTGGCTGCCCTCACGCTGTGACAGCAGAATCAAGCAGTGACAGAGATTTATCCACAAAATCTAAACAGTTTGCTGTCAGCGAAGGCCTGGCAATTTCTGTTGCAGAACATTGACCACAGTCACGCGGCCAGTGAGAGTCGGCTGGTTCTGTGCCGCAGTTTCACACTGCTCCACACCAACGTTGACGTTGACGGTCAATATCTTCTCTAAAATTACAAATGATCTAAAATGATTCTTTAACATAAAAATCGCGTCCTTCTTTCAAAATAGTTTTTATGACCAGAGCATGTTTAGGAGGAGGCAGTCGCAGTGTGAAGCTAGCAATGAGATGGCAGCTCATTTGCACAAACCCTGGTCCCAGTCTGTGGCTCTGGAGAGCTCCTGAGTGCAGACGGCATAGTGCCCAAGGTGATGAAGCCCTTGTGACCATGGGGCTCGGGCTCCTGCTTACCAGGCCTTTCTAACCCTGAGAAAAAAGCAGTGTCTCCAGAATACTCCACAGGACTGTGCGGGCGAACAGAGAACTTGGTGGGGCCAGTGGATGCTTCTTGTGAACAAGAAAGAACACTCATCTTCCCAAGGACAACACCAATTTTCCTATTTGCCAGTGGGCCACTCACTCTTCTTCACCTTTAATATTGGACAGCTGCCTTCATTAATACCTCGCTCTTAAAGCAGTGAAGCAAGGACCATCAGGCTTGTCTAGAATCCTTATCCTACCCAAAGGTAGCACCTTAAGAAATAGTTAACATCTCTTTATTCTATATACTGTGTCTAAGACATTGTAGGCTTCTTTGGATTCCCTATAAAATATAGAGAGTATATGTAATCAATGAATTCATTGTGACCAATGGATATAAGTTTCCTGATTTGTTACTTCATATATGATTCAGAATGATAATGTAGGGCTGGGTTTTGGCTCAGTGGTAGAGCCCTTGGTCCAGCTTGTGTGAGGCCCTGGGTTCCATCCACAACACAGTCTCAATATTTTTCAATATAAAACAATCAAATGAACAAAAGCAAAAAAAAATGTATTTGGAGGAGTACTTTGTTTCCTTATATTTTGGTATTAAACAGAAGAAAGTTTGGGGAAATTTTCTTGACTTTTTTGTGGAACCACTATGACATTGATAAAGACAAAAATATAGTTCAACAAATGAAGCTGGAAAAAATTGGTTATTCATATGGAAAAAAATGAAAATAGATTTCCTACTTACCATACACAAAAATGAAATCCAGATGGATTAAGAAGTAAATGTCAAAAGTAAAACTTTTAAACTTTTAGAATAAAATATAAGGGAACAGCTTTATGACCTCAGGGTAGTGAAACATTTCTTTAACATGACATAAAAAGTGCCAAACATAACAAGAAAAAAATTGTTCACCTCGTTATATTAGTTTTTCTATAAAAACGGCGGCGGGAGCTTTGTTCATCTTAAATAAAGCAAGAATCAAACTACAAACTAGAGGGAGATACTTGCAACATTTAAAACAGACAAATGATTAACATCAGGAGTATGCAAAAAACCTATCAAAGCCCCTACTTTTTCAAAGGTATAAGAAAAAAGAATAATTATGTAAGAGAAAAATGAGCAAAACACACGAACAGGCATTTGACATAAGAAAATCTAATGGGTTAAATTTTCTAAAACATGCGGTCACTAATTAAAAAATGCAAATCAAGATAAAATATAATGTCATCTTAAACCCCTTTACTTAATGAAGACTAAAATGTCTGACAATACTAAATATTGAATGGGAAATGGATCGATGGGCCGTTGTATGTATTACTAGTGGAGTTTAAATTGTACCAACAAATGTAAACACTTCGGTGTTGTTTTGTGAAGCTGAAAATCTGTGCAATCCATGAACATGCAATTCTGAACACAAGTGAGCCATATATGTGGCCTTCATAAGACATTCTCTTACGCAAAGCTGCGAATAACTCAGCTGACTATTCACTGAAGGTTGGTAAATGCATTCAGATATTCAGTCACAGTGGGCTACTTGAGCGGTGGGAATGCAAGGGCCACACACATACGGTGGTACTAGCTAAGCTTTGTAAAATCAAATTCAGTGATGAAGAACATCATCAGAAGGACAACTAAGGATATAATGCCCCAAATTAAGTTTAAATAATATATTATTTAAGCAAATATATGATGAGATGAAGAAGAGCATGTAGGTAAGTGAGGCTATTCAAAGTCTTTGATTAGGTTCCCAGGATTCAAAACATTATTAAAAAATAAATGGCTAAACAAAAATTAATCAATAGAAGACATCCAGGATTAGTCACCTAGCCAGAATGTTTATCATTAACCAGTGTCTATAAATAATTCAATACTGGCACTTGAGATTCAAAAGAAAGCAGAAAGAGAGAGGAGAGGAGAGGAGAGGAGAGGAGAGGAGAGGAGAGGAGAGGGAGAGAGAAGAATCAAGGCAGTTGGTATCAGACAGTGGAGTCCAAGCTTAGGTACCTGTTCTCTGAAGACTGACAGACACCGGTGTGAGAATTCAGCACACGTACTAGAAATCACAAGTGCAGGATACTTACTGGGATGTCACAGGATGCTACAAGAGAAACAGTGATCTACCCTCATGTATCTTTCTTCCAGGTGATGAAGACACCCATGGAACAAGGAATTAACCAGAAACTTGTAAAAATAAATTTGGGGATCAAACTGAGGGAGCTGTGCTACGGAACCCCAAACTTACAAAGAGCTCACTGGTGGCGGTGGGACTGTAGTTTACCATTTCTTCCCTTTATCTTTCCACGTTTCATGTTTGTGGGCTCACAATGTCTAAAATCTCACTTCCCTTCAGTGTCCTGCTGTAGATACTCATCAAACAACCTCTAAAAAATATTTATACCCCCCCAGTTTGACTCTCATAATTCAGTGTGCAAGTCATTTCATGTCAGAGCAGCTTTTTGGACTTCAGTCTCAAACTCCTGGGTCAGGAATTCATTTAGAATGTTCTGGTTCATTGCCCATGGGTTGATCCATAAAAAGAAATGTAAAGCGCAAATAAAAGTACAAGATGAACTGATAGACTGAGCCCACGAACAGCTCGGAGAGAAGGCCTCCATCGTCCGAGCCTGTGGACGCAGCCCTTCCACGGGGCACACACTGCAGCCTTGTCCAGCCTCCTGCAGACTAGAGTGACATTCTCCCCGCAACAGCCACGGCTGACCCTTCAGCAACAGAATGAACCAAGCTCATCTTTTGCACTAGGCAAAGGCAATTAGAAGTGACATTCTGGCTAGGTGACAAAAAAAACTTCATATAGGAGAAAAACACGTTACGTGGATAAGCAGATGCAATGCCCAGGCGAACAGTTAATTTTGCAAGCAAAGCGTGTCTAGCCATCACCCCGGGGCTGGCTTTCACACTATCATCTCGGCTGAGGTGTCTCGGAACCACAGACAGGAGCCTAGTGGTAATCAAGCCGCGGGAAGCGAGGACCAGCATGGCATGGAATGACCGGTTCTCACACCGCTACGGCCAAGTCCAGAAATCTCTTGCCTCGACTTTTTTCACTCAGCCTCTCACCTTGGAGGAGACTCACCTAAGAAATTCAGAAGACACTGAAAATGTGACTCAGCTATCAACAGACTGCTGATTTTTGTGTGTATGTTCAATGATACACCACTACTCCTACATTACTAAAAACAGTATTTCTGAAGGTGGCGCTTCCGGGCTGCGGTGGCTTTGCTCGGGTGGGCTGCCCTGCTGCCCCGGGGGTTCTCTCATTGCTTGTTCTCCTTTCTCCTGGCCCAAGCTCTCTCTGCAGAGCCGGTTTCTCCCTCACTCTTCGCTTCTACTTTTTCAAGTAAGTGTGGCCCTTGCTTCTTGCAAAAAAAATTTTTGTGTGTGTGTCATTCTAGTAGAAAAAAATATATAAATTATTTTTAAGCTAAAAAGAAAGACTTGAGGGTTGATAGTGTTAACTCACAAGTGTGGAATATTGACCCATCTTAAATTTCTTTTTATATCTTTATTTAAATGTATCTACCAAAAACATGCACCTTTAATGCCAAAGGGAACAATTTTGTTATTTCAAGTGTTTTATCTTGTTCTCACATTTTATCTATAGATGTTTTTGTAAGTCAAATCGTTTGAAATTAGCAGCTAATGAAAACAAATTGTCTTAGTTAGTTTCTTCCTGCTGGGACAAAATATCCAACACCCTCCAGTTAAAGGAGAAAAGGTTTATTTTAACTCACAGTTGGTAGAGGTTCCCACAGTCAGCGGCTCCTAGGCAGGGTGTGGCGTGGCGGAAGAGCCTAACAGAGGAGAAACCATCTATGGCAGTCAAGCAGGGAGGCCGGGTGGGGGAATCAAGAGACTAGGAAGAATATATACACACCCTCGCAGGCCCCACTCACGCTCACCCACCTCTTCCCAGGATGCAAAGCCAGCAGCAGACTGACTAATCCAACACCACACACCCAACCCCGGGGGTCGGTCCATGGCACATCTTAATTCCCTCATCTTCTCCCTTCTCCCTTCCCCTTTCCCCATCTCAGCCTCTTCCCACCAGAGAAATATCTGTGTCCTTGTTTCTTATTTTTTATCTTGTGTTTTCCTCTTTAATTTAGATGAGGTTTTGATTCATCTATGACAGAACTCTTCCAATACATAAAAATTGTGAATTGCTCTCTTTTGTGATATCACTGTTTTGAAATCACATAACATTAGAGCTGGAGGACTAGAAACATTTTGCAAGTTATTCCCCACCTGAAATCTGTGCAGGACTCATTTCCTCTGGCACAAATATTAATAACAAAGCATTACATTTTCCCTCAGAGGTCAGTCACTAAATGTCTTCTGTTCATCTTACCAACATGTCACATGGCAGGGTGGGAAGAAGTCTCAGACAGAATAGGTTCTTTAGCACCCTTATTAAAATTAAAAAAAAAAAGCAAGAACAAGCACAGAACTTTTCTATAAGCAGAGACTATAAAACCGCTTATGACCTTGTGTAAGTAAGAACTGACATAGAAGCAGCTGTGTGATAAGATAGGACATTCTGAAGACTGTAGAAAGATATTTCATCTAACCTTGAAATGGACATTTCTCGCTGGAATGATTTGAAAATACCACCTTCTCTTGAGCAAAAGCTAAACTGGGGCAATGGATGATGTGGTTTTCCTGTGTGTATTTTTGAAGTGCACATCTGGAGAGACGCACTGTTATAATAACCGACTCCCCGGCGAGCCGAGCTGGACGGAAAAGGCCATGCGTGGGGCCAGGCTGCCAAGCCTAAGTCCCGCGGGCTTCAGGAGCCTCCTCCACAGCGCTGCGCCTCCGGACTCCGGAGTGGCGGGGCTGGAGTCCCCAGTGCTCGTGAGAGGACGAGGCATTCAGCGCTTCAGATCAAGTCTCCTCTGAATATTCTCAAGACGCTATTTGCCTGCGCTGCCTCCATTCAATACAGCCTTTGATTGATTTCTAAAAGATTGGGCTTAGATTTAACTATGCTATAATATTAAATCTCTTGTCACCACAATGGCCAGCCTTTTAAGCACAGTTGCTACATCGCAGTGAAAATAGAAAAGCAGTTTGAAAAATGAATTGTAGACAAGCGGTACAGGAGATGAGAGGCAAAACCTAGGCGCGACTACGTCCTACGAGATAACCACTCCCTTTCCAAATTCCCAGTTCTCCTGGAAAGAGTGGCTTTGAGAAGTGGAATACAAGGTCTCCAGTTACATTTCTTTCTCTTTGCACCTGCAATGGGAATGACCATGGCTCTAATTAATTAAACATGCAGCCAAATCAAGTTAAAATAAAATTGAGTGTCCAGATTTTAAAAATCTCTTGTCAGTCTTGCAAGGCACCCTCCAGCCACCTCTTATTTCTCAGATGAGGGTGATAAGACGAAGAGCATTCTTCCTGTCTTCACGTCACACCTATTGGCCAGGAGGACAAAGACCTGTGGCAGAGGAGGACAAAGACCCGTGTCCTGTGCCTCTCGCCCTGCCCACTGAGGCCCCCCAACTCCCTCAGTTCAGTCCATATCACAAGGAAATGCCATAGGTAGGTAACACCAGCACCCCCAGTGACAGCAGGCACGTGACAACCGTGCACCGTCCATCTGGAGCTGCTGAAGCCTGTGATGCTCCCTGTGATGCAGCAATGAGCTGGGCTGGCCGGAGCTGGGCGCGGGAGGACGTGTGACGGCGGTCTGTCTGCTGGCCGGGCGCGGGAGGACGTGTGACGGCGGTCTGTCTGCTGGCCGGGCGTGGGAGGACGTGTGACGGCGGTCTGTCTGCTGGCCAGAGCAGACGCCTCTTTTGTTGCTGCTCTTCCTGTGGGTCCTGGGAGGGACTCCCAGGCCTTGTACCTGTCAGGCACTGCTGCCACCGAGCTCTCCCGCAAACTGCAGTTTGTGGCCTTTGACATTATGTCAACAGTAGTCAGTGTCATTCTTCTACGATGTACTCTTTTCACCTGCTATCATTATTGTCATGATTACAACACGATTTGTACATACATAATATTCCATCATTGGGAAACATTCAAATCCATTTAAAACTCTCCTCAGTTGTGGAGCAGGTATATTCTTCCTTGGGATTGTTCATTAATCAGCTTCAGTGAAACGTCTCCTAACTCCTGGGTCCTCGGTCAGTCCTCAGCCCAGCTATGCCCAGCTCAAATGGAACCATTTTAAATGCGTAAATCATTATAGCATGATAGCTTATATTTACAGTTATTTATTAAGCAGCAGTGTCAAACTTGCTTTTTAAATAAAATTATTCTAAGCTATGTACTTGTACCTTTGGGGAAGGAAAGAAGTTAGTAAGGGCATCCAAAGATTATGGAGACCCAAAGCACAAGCCTCTAGTCATAAACTTTCTACAACTCAATTGGCACAGTCACTGTCTTCAGCTGAGAAGACATGTTAAATAATGCTCATGTCAAAGCAAATTGCCAGCACTGTAGTGAGAAGAAAACAGACTCTGGCATTAGCAGTCCCTTACTTGAATCTCTGCCCTTTTCAGAATAACTACAGCTCACTAATGCTTAGCATCATCGTCATTAAGTATTTACCTTCTCAATAGTAAATAGAGACAAAAATAAATAGAATGCACTGTTCCTTCTCCTTTGGGGTTGTAGTTATCGACTTGTGAAATCATCATTATTAAACTGTTTGAAAGCCCTCGGTTTTCTAGGACAAGGGCCACAGAAAGGGGACGGATTTTTTTTTTTTTTCAGGAAGCCACTGAGTGTGAATTTCCATGTGACCTGATCAGTTTCTCCATTGATCTGAGCTCTGCTTTTTTCCTCTGTAAGCCTCCAGGTTTTTCTACCTCTGAGTTGTTCTGAACACTGGGTGAGATGATATATGGTAACCCCAAAAAAGTGGCTCTCAGATCTTCCCTTATCTCCTGTTTTCACTCAGCTCCCTCTGCAGCCACAATTGGATTTACATCAGTTTTTAATGCATGTTCTTTGGGACCTACGTTTACTGAAAGGGTGAGAAAAAGTAGACATATCCACTACCTAGCATTTCCCAGGAGTAATACTAATTATGTTTTTATATTAGTCAACCCTGAAATAAGGCAAAATTTTAAGGGCCACATGATTTAAGAGATAAGAAAAGGTGAAGAAGAATCTGGAGTTTGGATGTGAACTCAAAGAAAATATAAAGAAGATATAGGAGCCACCAATGAGGACTGTCTGGTCATTAGTTAAAATCAAGTGACCCAAACATTGATAATATCAAAAGCACATACAATGATTGATAAGATAAATAGATTAAGCAAAATTTTCCTCCAAGAGGGCAGTTAGTATTTATTCAAGTGTCCATGTTAGTGAAATAATTTGAGGTTTACATTTATGTGCAATGAGTTCATGCAATTAACAGATAAAATATATCTGTGAATTGACCTTTCCTTCGCTTAGACTGAGTACTAGACAGATGACCGCAGTTTAAAGGAGGAGTCTTGTACTTAGCTCACAGTTCCAGTAAGCTCAGTCCACAGACGACTGACCCCATGGCAGAAACGGCTGGCAAAAGGGCATGGCAGGAGAAAGCTGCTCATGGCGGCCAGGAAGCAGAGAGAGTGGAGGAGCCAGCAACAGGAGCACCCCCTTCCGGGTCACCCCTCCCCGCCCCCGTGACCTGCCTCCTCCAACCAGGTCTCAGCAGCACCGTCAGCTGGGAACTCACCGATGACGGAGTCCACCGATAATCGTGGCACCCCCGTGGTCCAGCCACCTTCCAAGGACATGAGAGTTTGAGGGGCATTTTAGCTCTCTACCGTGACAGGTGACAGCTCCCATCTTACCTCCTTCGTCACCTTTCTTGCACTGCAGACCCCATGCACGAAATGCCTTCTGTTTTAAGTGACTTTCTAGTAACTTCTGTTTTAGGGCTTCATCATACTTACTGTGGCAAATATTCTGCAGTTGTCTCGTGTGTGTGTCTTTAGCCTCCAGTTAGGTTGTGAAGTCCTTGAAATAAGAATTCAGGCCTTATATTGTCTTAGGGGACAAATCTCTCTAACCACAGTTAGGAAACTACAACAGAAGTTAACTAGCTGATACCACAATACCATCAAGCATGTTTCATAATCATCCTGAAGGCCTACTTGGTAAGAGTTCAGTGGTAAGGTACACGGTAAGGAGTGGGCAAAATTTTCTGAATAATCTTTACTCTTCCCAAAGAATTCATTAGTGCAAAAGTCGGAGGAGTAAATGTTACTGTTTTAAACTAGATGCGCCTATTCTTGAAGTTCTCTTTTGAAGGGTTTCAGCTTCAAAGTTCTTACCTAGTCAAGATGAACATATCCAGTGGGAACCTATTCATTAGAGTTCAGAGAATCAGAATATAAAGATGAACTCTAGAAGGCACTGTATTGTCTTTGTAGTCTCTGTCATAACAGCATTCTGCATGTGGACAATATTTTAGAGGATTGTAAGGCACTTTCTGAATGAAATATGTAATTAATTTAAAGGAAGAACATATTTTCCTTGGAGAATTAGATGTGACCTGTGGACATATCCCTCCTTTGACAATTTGAAAATTAAGAAATAAGTTTAGATCAAGGATTGGCTTGTTGGTGTCCTGCAGTGTTATCATTGTTCCATCCATCTCAGCTGCATCGCAATGCTGATTTTAAAAGCTGTACCACCTACTCCACCCCAGATCTACAGATTTAGTATCAATAGAAATGTAATGAGGAATCTACCCTAAGTAAACTTCCCAGAGATAGGTCTGGATCAAAATGTCTGAAAGTGCTATTTTATATTATAGTGTGCGCACCTCATTTTCCTTCTTTCGATTATTTAGTGATTAATCATCTTCAGTCCATCACTGAAATATTTTTCCTGGCATGATACTCCGTATGACCTCATGCCTTCAAGCAGTAGTTCTCAGTCCTCACTTGCATCAGAGTCATCACTGACTGTTAATTCTCAGCGCCGTGCCCTGTCCTGGGCCCCGGGTCATCCTCATGAGGACACATTGGCTTCCAGAGACTAGCTGGTGACTCCTAAGCCCAGGGAATGGAAACAAGACATGAAGGAGGAGCTGTGTCCTTCACTTGGGTGGGACATCAGTGTCTTCAGGTTGTATGGAGCTGGGCACTTGTACCCTGGGTGGTGACAGTCACTCTCTTTCCCTGCTGGTTGCCAAACTGTACAGTCTTTGCTGTCCAAATGTGCCAAATATAGAATATGTGTGGGGTGCCTACACATCTGGCTTCTCCACCCCACTTCCAACACAGGTCCAGGTGGCAACACTGTGACAACCAGTGTCTCTGACGTCCCCTTTCTGTGCTCCTAAGCTGATGGTCCTTTCCTACATGTCCAGGAGCAGCTGTTCTGTTGTGCTTTCCAGAAGCAATTACAGTCCCTTGGACTGATGTCAGGACTCCCCTGCATACCAAAATCCAGTTTTGAGTCCCTTTCTGTTGTAGTCATGGGTTGTGCAGAGAACAATTAGAATAAGGACATGGAGTTTACAATATTATTTTTATGATGTCACCCAGACTTAATATAAGAAAATGTAGGAAATCTATCCACATCACTAAAGACAGAATATTTAGCTAAGGGCCTGAATCCCACAGCAGTGTCTCACATGAGTCCAGATAAAGACCCAGTGCTCACAACAATGCCTCCCACAAGTCCAACTGGAGGTCCAGAGCCCACAAGAAGGACTCATGCCAATCTCTTTTACGGATCCGTTCTGGGAAGGCCCAAAGGTCAGCGGTGGAAGCCAGAAAGTCTATGCCAGCGGGGTGAAGGAGCTGTGCTGGTAGGTTGAGGGTTCTATGCTGGAGTCAAGAAGTCACACTCACAACAACTCCAGGGCTGTCCTGAAAAGCACAACAGCCATCCTCAGTGACACGGAGGCCCCAAGCTCCTCCTCTGACAAGCACAGTCGAGTACATGCCAGGAAGCCAGGGTGACGAGTTCATCCTGGAGACCAAGCAGCACATGTCTTCCTCTCGGAAGCCGGGAAGCAATGCTCGATGTGAAGACCAGAGCTTCTCCAGGAGAACCAACGGCTCAAACAGCAACTCATACAAGAACCCACAACGCCTCAACACCTCAATGCCTTAATGCAACTAACGTGAATAGCTTCTTCTTCTCCGCATTTCTTTATGCTGACAACTTTCCTCAGGTGGAACATCTACACTCAGCGCCATGCTGATGTAATCAGCTGGCATTTAGTTAACCACCAGTTTTCAATCCATAACACTTTCTTAAATGCTGCCATACTTGCATAGACCCTGTGCAATTCTCCCATGTACTTTAAATTACCTACAGATGACTTAGAATACCTAATACACTGCAAATAGTATCTAAGAAGCTGTTATTCTCTATTGTTTAGGGAATAATGACAAAAACAAATGCGTATGCACACAAGTTTTTCAATGTTTTCAATCTGCATTGGGGAACGTAGACAATTCACAATCAAATGTGTCCACCTTGCTTAGCAGGTGCTTATTTCTGGAAATTTTTGCTAAACATCCCAGGTTCACCATAGTGTTTCATTCTCAGGTCCTTGCATCCCCCAAAGAATCAGGAGGCAAAACTCCAAAAGCTTCCTTTGACCTGGAGCAATCACTTCTCTTCCACCCTGACTGCACCCTGACCGCAATGGAGGAGCCAGGCAAGCGCGTCACTCCTTCTCGATGTGGTCCAAATGCAGGTCTCAGAGCCGTGGTGTATTCCCTAAATCTCCACTGCACAGCCATCTCGATGGGACAAGCACCATCTGTAAATCTAGCTTGAACAACAGACGTTTAAATCTGATGGCATTTCTTGGTAAACATGCAAATTAAATATCAGCAATAAAGTAGGTTTTGATAGCAAGAATCCAGTAGAAACATTGGCATTTCAGACTAGCCAAAGGGTGTCCTCATGCATCACACTTCTTTGGTGAAGTTTAACACCACTGCGGTCTGTTTTGACTTTTGGAGCTGGCGACTAACACAGCTAAAGGCTTCAGAGAGAACAAAAGGCATGACTCCTATTCAGGGACCTCTTGTATTTTGAATATTTTCTGGCTTAGGTAAGTTCATGAGCTACAGTGTCATTTTAAAATGTAATCATAGCTACAAAGGTACAGGCTGGAATTCGTGCATTCATTGTTCAGCATTTGGTGATTAAAGCTGGCGTGTGTTGGGCTGAGCTGGAACTCTAGGATTAATAGACCTCAACTAATCTCAGCCATAAAAATGGTCACAAATGAATGCTATGACAGGTTCTGAAACAAGAAAAATCATCACCAACCTCACCAGAAAAGATTAAGAGACTGTCAAGTTCAAAAATTATTGGCCCCATTTACACTCGCTTTGAGTAGTGAATGCTATTTTATCCATTTGTACTTGTTCAGTCCTCTTTTTCATGTGCATTGTTATAATTTCCAGAGTCATAAACAAAGAAAATAAGACATCATCTCAGCTAAAATGGTGCAAGATTTAATACAAGGAAAAACATTAGCTGTGGAACAACCTGGCCTCAAAGAACAAAAGGGTTGAAAATACATCTTACTTACAGTGTTAGAATGCTTTACATTAAACATAGATTTTCCTCCTGATTATATTGTTACACATTCCACTGCTCCTATGCCATCAGCCTGGAGGACTTTATTATTTATGTAATTCCAAGATCTGATGCAGAATAAATGCATCTGATATCAATGAATGGCATAGAATTCTGAGAAATTATCAGTAGATTTCAGGGGAGAGAAAAAGACCATTTTAATTCTCTTGCAAGACTATTGATTAGTAGCAGATGTTGCTTTTTCTGATTGAATTATTTTTGATTCATTTTTCAAATAAAATATAAATCTGTCAAAGTATTTTAAATCATCTAGAGATAGAGGTTATTTAAACAAGATTCTTTTATTTCTCTTTCTGGGGAGAGCGTCTACCTTCCAGCACTGCAGGTCACAAAGGGTACAATTCAGAGTGACAGGCGCTTGAGTATATTGCTATATAGCTTCATCTGAAAGGCTCCCAAGACAGAGAGAAAAATGCTGTATCCATTTAGGTGTTAAGGGCTTAAGAGTTACAGAGTGGTCTTTGGATAGAAACTTGTGTAAAAGGTCTTAAACAAGCAAGAATTTTTCTTAGGCTTAAACAAGATTCAGGAATTCAAACAGCAAGACTTTCAGACTAAATGTTTCTTCTTGTAGAGCAAAAATTCCTTCTGAGAAGCCTCCTCGTACTACCTTAAACCGACCCAAATCTCTGCCCGTTCACAGGAAGAGGGGCTGTCCAATTTTGAAATAAGAAAGCAGATTCCCAGGACTCTGTCCCATAGGTTTCCAAGTGGATTCGGATCCTATCTCCAAAATAATCAACACTTAGGCTTCTCGTCATTTCCAGAACTGAGGCTACCCATTCTTTACATAGCAGAAAATTTCATCATAAAGGTAAAAGTGAGGGAAAATGCAGAAGAACTTGAAGATTCAAGTGAGGATGCTTCAAGTAATAAAAACAAACTAATAAAAATGAATGCTATTATTTTGTCTGTCTATGGCATAGATTGGAACGAGGTAACTGAGTGGACACCTCAGGCTCTCACAAAATTCCAAAAAGAAAAATAAATAAATATGATAGCACATCAGATATGCAAGGATCCTTGGCTTCTCCTGATAAATAAAATACATCAGCTCTGTACTAACATTCCAATGGGACATAATTTACCTGGCTGAAGACCTCTTTTTTTTTTCCTTTGAGGTCAAATTTTTGTTAAGTTTAGTAAAAAGAAAAAAATCTACTCTGAATTTCTGATTTAGAACCCAGATATTTAGAGTTTTTCCAAAATATAGATTTATTTCCTCCATCCTCTCCTCTCTTTCTCTTCTTCTTCCTCCTCCTCCTTCTCGCTCTTTCTCTTTTTCTCTCTCCCTTCCTTCCTTCCTTCCTTCCTTCCTTCCTTCCTTCCTCCCTTCCATCCTTCCTTCCTTCTTTTTTTTGGAATTTGGGGAGTGAACCCAGAATCTGTGCACTGATACACATCCTGAACCCCTTTTTAAATTTTTGATTTAGAGATAGTCTTGTTAAAATCCTACATTGTACAGGGTGAAGCCAAACTCGTGATCCCCCTGCCTCGTTCTCCAAAATTCCCTGGATTCCAGGTGTGTGCCGTCATGCTCAGCTAATCTGGGTTTTTAAAAAGCAGTCTCAATGGCCTGATCAAAGGGAAGGTATGTGTTTTGGAGAAAGGAGATGAATCCTCTTAGCAATATGGTAGGGTCATTTGCAGTCCCTCAGTTCAATATTTTAGCTACTCAGAAAACAAGTGTTATAATCCACAGAAATATAACTTTTAAGAAAAAAGTGACTTTTTACATTTTATTACTCTATGAGTTTTACTATGTATTAGTGTGAGAAATAGTAAAATAGTTGGTTTGGGGGAAAGAAAATGAATGGATAAACAGGTGGCGATTTTCTGGCTTTTGGGCTGCATTTTCCATTAATAAGAAGTCAAGCTGGCTCCCAAGAAGTACACATAAACTTTTTAAATAAAATTGAGAAAATGTACCAAGTGAAAACCCAGTATTGGACTTGGAAAAGGGAGACAGCTTTGCCCTGTGCCCAGAATGCCCTAGACAGGCCATGCCTCTGGGGCTTCTGTGGCCACCTCTGGGGCCGACTCATGACACTTTCTTGAGATGTGTCCAGTAATTCTCTCGAGGATGATTGGCCAGTGCTCTTTTTTCTCAAAAGAACAACTCAGGCGAGATGAGATAATGACTCATTTCTTAAAGGCCACATTAGGTGGGAAGTAGAAAAGAAAATACCATATGTAAAATGTATCAGCCTATATTAATTGCTTGAATTGGCACAAGAGCGCAGTGAGCAGATAATTTTCGAGTTGACTCATACCAGCCCAAAGCTGTCACTAGAACCAGAACATGGAATGGAGGCTGATCAGGCCTGTCCTCGTGGAAAAACACAGAGGCATCAATAGTACAGATAGAAAGTGACTGATGGCATTTCTCATCTGTGGATCAGACTGAACACTCCAGAGAGCCAAAGGTTTGTCCTGTGAGGAAAAATGTCAGGTCAACTGCCAACTTGGACAGGTTTTTATGGACCTATGGAGGCTTGGCACCGATGCTCCACTGACTATAATCAGACTCCTGGTGCATTTCAGCATTTGTGTTTCTCCCTGGTCACACTGATCCAAGTCTGGCTGAAGATAATTGGACATCAGCCTTCAATACAGTTAACATAGTGCGGGCTGACAGGCTGGAAATGACCCTTATGGCCACTCTTTTGTGGTTAATAGTGCTGACAAATCAACATCTCTCCCTTTCTCAGATGGGTTGACATGATATCATGTTAAATTATTCATTTCTTTCTTTAGATTCTGTGCTGCAACAAGAATCATTGCCTTAATCGTCTGGAATTTTACAAACATGAAAATGGTCACCACTGTGGGTTGAAGTGTCATCCAGGTCACTCTTCCAAGCAGAGGTGAGAAGAAACTAACTTTCAGCAGCTTTCGATGTAATTTAAGGGAAGAAAGTTCTTCCCAAATGTGAGACAGAAGACAGATAGCAAGAATAGTACCAGCATCGCCCAAGCCTACTTCTAAAAACTGTTTTCACAACAGAAAAGATGGTAAGCATAGATAGGAAAGAGTCCTGGATGGTGAATGTAAATAAATACTACAAAACATAAAACCAGAGCCTCGATCAACTCAACCTCAAATTCACAGAAACCAGGCCAGGATGAAAGCTCTGGGACTCTGGGCATATAAAAAATGACGGAAATTTTAAAACTCATTTGCCTCACAAACAAGCTTCCCTAAAAACATACTCTTCGAGTGGCATGATTCAGAGGTTTGACAGCTGGTTGTGGGATTAGCAAGGGAAGATGAGTCTTAGATTTCAGTTCCTGTATTTTGGTAGGAAGATATTTTAGCAAGAAAGAAGGGTGTAGCAATATATTTAAACCCAACATTACAGGGTCTGCTCTAGAAAGACTTAGGAAAGATCCTTCCATTCTGAGAGTGACAGACTCCCCCTAAAATGGTTTATGGCCTGTGTAAGACCAACTAACATTTCAAAAAACTATTTCAAAAATTAAAGTGACTGAGAACAAAGTACACAACAGTGGAAAGAGACCGATGTGGGTTGGACGGAGCCCTGGCCGTGCTCCGTGTGCCTTTTGCGGCTTTGTGTGCACTAACGGGTGTGCACTGTGGAGCTTGTGTTTTCCACACGTGGAGCAGTTACACCCACCCCAGAAGACAGGGGAGAGCATCAAATGAGAAGATGAAGATAAACTCCACAGGGCTTAGTGTTCTTGTAATAATTCGTAATCAATTCGTGACTCAGAAAAAAAATCATTATTTTGTAAATCATTTGTATGGTTTAGGTCTGGGGTATCCCCAAAGCCTCATGCTAATGCCAGACAGCAGTGTCTGGTCATTCCAGGTTCTTGCTATCTTGTCCAAAGAATTGGTTGGAACAATTAACCAAAGTGAAAAAGTAGCATTCATTTAAAGTAAAAGAAGAAAAACAAAAAGGTGAAGAGGAAGAGGAGTGAAAAAAGCCAAAATACATCCTGCACTCAGGACAGGCCTCTCCAAGAACAGAAAGACAGCAAAGGCAGCAAAGCCAGGGGCCACAGTCTTCTAAATCCAGGCCATCAAAACTTTTCCTGCATGCCCCCACTGGACAGGACCCCACAGTTTTCTGTAATTAACGTCACTCCCAATGACCCTCCCTCCCTCCTATGATTGACAGGTCACACTCTATGTCCAGCCAACTTGCCATGTCCTTAATCTCCTCCCTAGGTTTTTGGAAGGTGACTGGACTGTGGGGCTGCTGCTCTGTTCATCAGTAGGTTAATCCATTAGCCACTTCAGCAGCTGACTGTGCAGATAGAAGGTGGGGCCTGGTTGGAGGTGGGTCCCTGGGGCTGTGACCCGGATGGGTGCATCTCCCTTCCTGGTGGCTCCCTTCTTTCTCTGATTCCCGGCCTCCTTGATGCAAGCAGCTTTCCTCCACCATACTCTTCCATCACCCCATTTCCCCTTACCGCCCATCTACCATGCACGGCTGAGACCTCTGAAGCTGTGAGCCAAGTTGAACTGTCCTCCTTTAAACTGTTCATGTCAGGGATTGGACTCAGCAACAAGAAAGTGCTTTGCCATTTGCATTCCAGTGAGAAACCAGACATGACACCCTTTTAGGTGAGCACCGAAGCAGGCTGGGTGCGTGTCCAAGGGTCCTTATCCTCCTTAACTCACTGTCCTCTCATCTGATCTAGGCACTTGGTGATTTTCTCTGGGCTGTCCTTGTTACCCAAAGGGCAGTGGCAAAAGGCCACAAATGGAAGAGGATGGAATGACCTGAATGGAGCAGACCTATGATATTTAAACTAAAGCAAAGCAAAGAAGTTCAGGCAGAAGTTATTAGGACCCAGTGTGAACAACTTAAGTATTATTTAACATGATGGAAGCATTTATTTAACATGATCCGTATATGACATAGTGAGTTAAACATTACTATGCATAATTCCTGGAGTGCTTCTTGAAAAGTCCCTAACTAGAGAAATAGTTCCCCAATCCTAAGCATTATAATGGTATACATTTTTTCTCCTAATTAAAATTAAATTCCAGTACACTATTCAAAGGATGACGATATATTTTCTAATTTGACTTACATAATTGTCAATTGCATTAATTCATGTTTTTAATTAAAGCTTATCTCTATCTAATCATGCATTTACACAAGTTAAAACACATACCATAAGTCCCTGACTTAGGAAAACTTGAGTTGTGAACTTTCACAGATTTGAACAAACCTCTCATTACCAACATTTGTAGATATGAACCTGTAACAGTGAAAGTAAAAATAGTTAAATTATAGTTGTACTGTACTGTACCCCACTTTAAGGTAACTGTGAAAGTAAAAACAGTTTATTTACAGCATTTTTGTGTGTTTGGTCTTTTCTGCTTTGCATTGTGTATTTCTGTTAAAGGGTAAGTCTCCCTTTGTTGGATCTACAAAGGAATCTGACTTACAAACATTGTCCTGAAAGCAAATATCAACCAAAATGTTGGATTTCATAACAAGATACAATTAATAGTTTCATGTATTGCTTATACTTCAGTCTTCCCCACTTAATTGAAAGCACTCCACAAGAAACAATCCTTTTTATTATTATTTCTAAAACCTAAGGTGCTAAGATGAAAATGTAATAGTTAATGAATATTTGGTAAATCAGTGACTAACTGAGCAAACACCATCATCTATAATCAAATTTAATGTCTCCCATGCTCATCCAGCTGAAAGACAACACTTTTCTGAATGCAAGACTTCTTATAGTTCCATGCCTGCTGGAGTACTGTGTTGAAAGAGGGCTTAAAGCACTTCGATTGATATTTTTCTTAATAATTTAGATTTCTCAGTAGGAAGTTGTGAGGGAGGCAGAGAGGTGACAGGTTTTTAAAGATCACTTCCCATTGTTTAAAATCACTGCAGGGGCAATGGCTATCATCCCTGGCAGTGTACAGTACCCCGAAAGTGTCTACCAGGCCCAGACGGCTTGGACAGAAATCAGCAGGGAACGTTGCAGGAGGAGCACTGTAAATATGCTTAGTGTCTTTGCGTTACAATTGCACAACAAATTTTGTCATTACCTACTGGTACAGAGTGCTTATTTCTAGGGGGAAGTATATGGATAGCTTTTGCTAATTTGATTGATGCTTAGAAAACTTTCATGTTTTGCAAAAATACAGATTCATATAAAAGTGGTAACTATATTCTAGTACCAAAATCAGACAGTACGCACTGGCATAGACCTCAGGTCTCATTCAGATGTCACTGCGCAGAGAGGCTCGTGTGTGTGTGTCTGTGTTCATGTGTTTCTATATGATTTTAGGTCACACAGAGATGTGTGCAGTCATAGCCCAGTCAAGGGAAGGAGGGCTCTGAGATTCCTCAAGTCTCACTCTTCTAATACCAGCCTCCTTCCCTACCCGTCCCGGCCTCCAGAGCCGCGCACACATTCCAGGTGTCCACAGTTTTATCATTTTGGGAATGTTACATAAACAGGCTCATGAAGTAGATGACATTTTGAGACTGGCATTTTTACTCAGTGTAATCCAATCTTTGAAATTCACTCAAGCTGCATACATCAGTAGTTCACTCACTTTATAGTTGAGTAGCATTTCATAGGCTGCCCCACTGTCACTTAAATATTTAATATTTTCCTGGATCTGGCGGGTGGGAATAAAGCTGCGAGTGGCGCCCGACAGCGCCTCCGTCGGTGGTCGGCTGCTCTTACTTCACACCTTTTGCTCATTTACTACTTAGGTTGTTTATTTAAAGTTGAATTTTCAGAGCTGCTTATATATTCTAAAGCAAATCCTTTGTCAGCCATATTGTCTTCGAATATTTTTTCCTAATATGCAGTTCAGCTTTTATGCTTTTAACATCTTTCATGAAACAAAAAATGATATAATTGAAAATAAATGTATCCCATAAATTATTTTAATATTGTGGGAATTCAATCACTTTTTTCTTTTTCTTTGTTTTTTATTTATTTGTGTTCTTTTGTGATACTGGAAATGAACACTGAAATACATTCCGGACCTTTTTATTTATATGTTTTTAAAATTTTGAGACAGCGCTTGCTAAGTTGCCCAGGTTGGCCCAGACTTGTGATCATCCTCCCTCGGCCTCCTGAGGCTGTGGTCATGGATATGAGCTACCACACTGGCTCGCTCAGCTTTTTAAAGATACTTTGGTGTTATTCAACACTTTTTTCTCTCCACGTAGAACAATCGGTTTTCACACTGGCACTGCACGAGATATTGCAGACTTTCATTTTCAATTTTCCTTGCTTCTAATGAGAAGGACGTGCGTACAGACTGATTTTGGACAGCAGTAGTTTCCTCTGTTTGTCAGAAGGGAAGTGACCTGGTTTCGGGTTTCAGAGAGGAAATCACGTGCTAAAGAGATGTCACCTGTAAAAGCTTTGCAAGTCATGTGGAAGGAAATCTTCACTCTGGCAAGATCAGTTCTAGATTAGAGGGGTCACCGTGAATTAACCTTAAAGAAAAACAACAAATGAACAAACAAAACAAACCAGGCAGAATTATACCAGCATTAGTTAATGATTCTTAAGAAACCCACATTGGTCTTTCATGTGTTTTTTCTTTAATTCTTACTCAGATTTTCATCAATCTAAATATATTAAGAAATTTTCTTACTGTTTTCTTTAAGAGTATAAGTTTGACCTTTTAGAAGATAATTGAACATAAATGCATCCTAGATAGGCATGTGAGGCTACCTAGACTCCATGTCCTAACGGCAGGGAAGGCCCTGGGGAAAACAGCCGTGCGCTCGCCTGAGCCGAAACAGGACCCAACACAGCAATTCCCTCCCGTTCCCTCTGTGTAACTGCTAGCATCCGTTATTTACACCACGTTCCCTGAAAGATAGAAAGGGAGAAAATTTTACCTTTAATGTTCAGTATTATTATTATTATTTTAAAGAGAAGATAAATAGAAATAAGAGGCTAATAAGAGAGTGACAATAATTAACACATTGTGCAGTGTTATTTTTGTAATAGTTACTCAGTTACAAGGTATAGGTAAGAAATAATGTCCAGACAATATCAGCATAAAACTTTTTCGGTGAACTAAAAGCAACTAGCTATATAACGTTCTTAACTATTATATATATATATATATATATATATATATATATATATATATATTCCTTTTTTCCTCCTTGTTTTCCCCTAACACTCAATAGTTTCCCTTTCCTTTGATCAGTTTCTTCCCATTTCACAATATCCATTTTACATTTTGGATCTTATTTACTCTGTCAGCTCCTCACATGAGTGACACACAGTGATGTTTACACATCTGATTTATTTCAGTTATTAGTATGTCTCAAGTTGCCTCCATTTACCTATAAAAGTCTCAAGTTTATCCTTCTTTGTGGCTAGGTAGTAATCCATTATATAAAAAACACCACATCCATTCTTTCATTGTTGGGCAGTTAGGTTGTTTCCAACATTTAGCCATCACAAAGTGTGCAAGGTCTCAAGTTCGATTCCCAGTACCAAACAAAACAAAGCAAAGCAAAAGGTGCATATGTACCACTAAGGTGTGATGTTTTTAATTCTTCTGGGACAATACCCAGAAGGGGAATAGCTGAGCCTGAATGGACTACTAACCCTAGTTTTATGACAAATCTACACACTGATTTCCACAGTGGTTGCACCAGTCTACAGTCTGAAAAATGGAAAAATGTTCCTTTTCCTCAGAGCCCCACTAGCATTTGTTATTGGTTGATTTCTTAATGCTAACCATT
Organism: Hydrochoerus hydrochaeris; assembly: GCA_004027455.1. Lineage (NCBI taxonomy): Eukaryota > Metazoa > Chordata > Mammalia > Rodentia > Hydrochaeridae > Hydrochoerus > Hydrochoerus hydrochaeris. The sequence continues at coordinate 115,724 of PVLA01005341.1, forward strand.
TTCTCTGGATTGAGATTGAATCTCAGTGTGGTTTTAATTTGCATATCTCAAATGACCAGTGATGATGAACACTTTTTCATATGTTTACTTGCTGTTTGTAATTCTTTACCTGAGAAGTGCATATTCATCTCAGATTCCCATTTTTGGATTGGGTCTTTGAATTTGGGGAGCCTGGTGTTTTTAAATTCTCTATATGTTTTAGATGTAAGTCTTTTGTCTCAGGGACAACTGGCTATAACTTTTTTCCACTCTATGAGTTGTCTTTTTAGTCTGTTGGTGGTTTCTTTTGTTGTGCAAAAGCTTTTTAATAGAGTGAGAGCCCATTCTTTGACTCTTTGTAGTTCTTCCTCTGTGATCTGGGTTTTGTTCATGTACTCTCTGCCTACAAATACGTTTTTAACATTACCACTTATTTTCTCTTCTGGTAGATTTAGTGTTTCTATTTTAATATTTAGATCTTTCATCAATTTTGACATTAGTGTAGCGCGTGGTGATAATGCACAGTTTTAGCCTTTTGGCATGTGGAAAGCCAGTTTTTCTAGCACTATTTATGAAACAGACTATCTTTTAGTGGATGTTTTTGGCTATTTTGTCGAAGATAAGGCAAATAAGTGCATTCAGAGTTGCATCTGCATCTTCTATTCTGTTTCACTGATCCCCAGTTCTGTTTTTTTGTCAGTACCATGCTGATTTTATTACAGTAACTTTGTAATATAATTTCAGATCAGGGAATGGGATGACCCCTGACTTGCCTTTGATGCCCAGAATTGCTTTTGTTATTCTAGGTCTTTTCTGATTCCAAACTGATTTTAGGAATGTTTTCTCTAGTTCTGGGAGATATGCTAATGGTATTTTGATTGGCAGTGCATTAAATCTGTAAAACAGTTTTGGGAGTAGGAACATTTTCACACTGTTGTTCTTCCTATCAATGATCAAGGATATCTTTCCATTTTCTGTTATCTTCTTTGATCTCCTTTTTCTCAATACTATGATTTTCAATGTGTAGCTCTTTTGCTTCCTTTGTTAGATTGATTCCTAAGAATTTCATTTTTTTGGATGCCTATTGTAAGGGATGTGGTTTCCTTAATTTCCCTCTTGTGAGTTTTTGCTTGTGTACTGGAATGATATTGAGTTTTGAGTGTTGACTTTGTATCCAGCTCTACTGCCAAATTTGGTAATTAAACCTAGAAGTTCTCTGGTGGAGTTTTTGGGCTCTTCCATGTAGAGTATCATGTTATCTGCAAATAATGATAATTTAACTTTTTCCTTTTCTATCATCATTCATTTCTTGCTCTTGTCTAATAATACTGGCTAGTGTTTCCAGAATTATATTGAATAGGAGTGGTGCTAGTGGACATCCTTGCCTTGTTCTGATTTTAGAGTGAAAACTTTCAGTTTTTGATCTTTATGTAAGATGTTAGCTGTTGGGTTTTTTTGTAGATGAGTTTTATCAGATTGAGATATAGACCATCTATTCTTATTTTTGTAGGATTTTTATCATGAACTTTTGTTGGACTTGTCAAATGACTTTTTTCTGTATATTGAGGTGATTGTGTGGTTTTTGATCTTGACTTTGTTAACATGGTGCTTTACATTTATTAACTTGTGAATGTTGGACCATACCATCATCCCTGGGATAAATAAACTTCTTGATGATTTGCTGTTCACCAGTATCTTACTGAGGTCATACCTTGTGAGCATCTATATTCTTTAGGGAGACTGGCCTGTAGTTTTCTTTTCTGGTTGGGTTCTTCTCTAGTTTTGGTATCAGGGTAATGCTTGCTTCCAGGGATGATTTTGGCCATATTGTTTCCTTTTCAATTTCCTTAAAGAGTTTCGGTATTAGTGGCTTTACTTCTTTTCTAAATTTCTGGTAGAAATCAAAGTGAATCCATAAGGACCTGAACTTTTCTTTGTTGGTAGGGTCTGAATTACATTTTCAATTTCATTGGCTAATATCAGGTCATTTTGAAGATTTATATTCTCTAGATTTAGTTTTGGTAACTCAGTTGTGTCTTGGAATCTATCTATTTCTTCTGTGTTTTCCATCTTACTAGAATATACATTCTCATAGTAGTTATTGCTAATCTTCTGGATTTCTGTAGGATCTGTTATGATTTCATTTATTCTTTCAAGAACTGTCTTTTTTATTTATTGTTTCTTAGTATTGTTTTCTTAGTCTCAATTGTATTAATTTCTGCTCTTATCTTTATGATTGCAAGTTTTGGGTTTGATTTGTTATTTTTCTAGAAGTTTGAGGTTAAACATTAGGTTATTTATTTGAGCTTGTTCTGTTTTCCTGATGTGAGAGTTTATCGCTATAAATTTCCCTTGTAGGACTGCTTTCATTGCATCCCACAAGTTTCAACATGTTGTATCAGCATTATCATTTAATTGTAGATACTGTTTAATTTTATCTTTAATTTCTTCCATGATTCATTGGTTGTTCAGAAAGGTGTTGCTTAATTTCCATGTGTTTGTGTAGTTTTTGTGACTTGTCACTGATTTCCAGTTTCATTGTACTATGGTCAGATAGTGTGCATAGGATGATTTCAATTCCTTCACATTTATAAGCATGTTCTGAGGGTTAATATGTTGCCTATTTTGGAGAATATACCATTTGCAGTGGAGAAGAATGTGTATGATAATGTTTGGGGTGCTGCGCTCTGTAAACATCTACCAAGTCCATTTGTTTATGGGATTAGTTTAATGCTAATATTTCTTTGTTGATTTTTTTGTCTAGTTTATCTATGTATTTGTGAGAGTGGGGTATTAAGGTCCCCAATTCAATTGTATTAGCCCTTTTTCATATCTGTTAATACTTGTTTTATGTAGTTGGTACACTAGTGTTTGGTGCATATATATTTATAATTCTTATTTCTTCCTCTCAGAGTTTTCCCTTCACAAGTATGTAGTGACCTTCTTTGTCTCTTTTGACCAATTTCAGCTTAAAGTTAACATTGTCTGAAAATGGAATAGCTACCCCTGTTTTTTTCTGGGATCCTGTTGCATGGAGCATTATTTTCCATCCTTTGACTGTGAATTTCTTTTTGAGTTAGATATGTTTCTTGAATGCATCACACTTGTTTTTGATCTGTTCTTCCACTTTGCTTTTGCTTTGATTAGTGAGTTGAGACCATTTACACTGACAGTTATAACTGTTATGCATTGGTTAATCTTTTTTATATTATTTTCCTATTGTTGGTTCCCTATATTTTGCTCTGTTTAGTTACTTGTCTTTTCTGGTGGCTTCTTTCTGTTGGTGTTCTTGTGTTTGTGGTCTTTGCTATCTCTTTCTAATATATCCTTCAGAGCATTGTGTAGAGCTGGTTTAGTGGTCATAAATTTCTTCAGTTGTTCTTTGTCATGGAAGCTTCTCCACTGACTTTGAAAGACAGTGTCGTGGTGTACATCAATCTGGGTTGAAAATTGTTTTCTATTAGGGCTTGAAATATCTCATTCCAAGCTCTTCTTGATTTGAGGGTTTGTGTTAAGAAGTTTGCTTTGATTCTGATGTTCTTTCCTTTATAGATGATTTTTTTCTTTTCTCAGTTTTTAATATTTTGTTCCTGTGTTGAATTTCTGGAATCTTGATTATTATATGTCTTGGTGTAGCTTTATTTTGGTCATGGTTGTTTGGAGTTCTATATGCTTCCTTTTTTTTTTTTTTTTGTTAAATTTTTCATCCATGTTTGGGAAGTTTTCTGCCATCATTTCTTTGAAGAGGTGTTTTATGTCTTTTGCATAGTCTCCACCTTCTTCACTGTCTACAGTAAATCTTATGTTGTTCTTTGTTTCATCTTGCTGCTGTTGGATTGGTTTTTCATGGTCTTTTGTCATTTTTAAGATCTCTCTCTTCCCTGTCACCAGCTGCAATCACATCTTCTAGATCTGATATTTTACCCTTGCCTTCACCAAATCTGTTGTGCATGCTTTTAGTGGGGTTTTTAATCTCTTGGGTGTCTGTTTGGATCTATTTCATTGATTCTATGTCTTTTCTATGTTAGGTATTAATGAGTTTCATCATTTTCCTGAACTCCTCTATTGTTTTAATCTGTGTCTGCTTTGATGTTGTTATGTGTCAACTTGTGAAGTTTACAAGTTTAACTAAGAGACTAAGCAGTGAGATATTTATTTTGTAAACATCCTGAGCTTGTGCAAGAGGAGAGCAAAGGATGGTGTGCTTGTAATATTAGAGGAAAAAGATTTTCTCTTCCCGCTTTTGCTCTTGTTGCCTTTGGTACCAGCCACTGCTATGAATGGTTGTCCCTGTGCCATGCCACCTTGCCTTAGGATCAGCTGATTATAGACTGAAACTTCCACAAACTGTGAACTAAATAAAACTTTTCCTTCCTTAATTTTGGGTGTAGAGCATTTTGTGCCAGCAACAAGAGAAAAGTAACCAACACAGATGTCTTTCACTTTGTAATAGGCATTTCTTTCTCGCCTTAAAAAATCATTTTTCTTGGCTTTTTCCATTTGTTCTTTCACTTCTGCTGCTATTATTTCAGAGAGTTCCAGTGCCTGGCTTTCTATCTCTTTATGCTCTAGACTCACCCTGGGTGTGTTGGGTGTTCGGGGTTGCATTTTACTTCTTCATCTTCTCATTTTCTATTGTCTTATTTTACTTTGTTTTCTGTGTTGATGCTTGTAGATTTCTTACGCTAGATAGCTTTATCCCTTGTGTCATGGTTTTCCTAGGAAATGTCTGTTCTTCAGGATGTTTTCCGGATGTAAGTGGTTCTTGGTCTTTAAGTCTATCCCAAGACCCTCCCTTTCTAGTTTATTAAGAATGTGCAGTTTCTGTCTCTCTGACTCAGGGCCCAGCCCTTTGGTAATTGACTATGGTGATAGTTATGACCCCTTACAATTGCAGTGTTGTCCTATGGGATAGAAAAACTGACTATAACAAGTGTGACATCTTGGTTGATATAGTACAATTAGCCATAACAATAAACTGAAGCACAGAGTAGCTAGTGACAAACTGTCATAACTATTAACCTGATACCTTTAGCTACAGGAGCAAGTTCTACAGTTATATAATATAATCCAATTCATACCATAAATTCATAAGCAATGATTCTCCATTTAACAGAGTGATTTTACCATGGTGTATAGGGGGGTTTAAGAAAGATAGCAGGTAGGTTGAAAAGATGAACGAGGTTAAATATAGTTGGGGTAAGATTGGGAGGAGGTATAGGATGATGGTCCAAGTTTGGCATAATTGTAATATACAAGGGAGCAGGGTTAGAAGAGAAATCCTAGAAGTACTGAACTGAACCAGAAAGAGAAGAGACACTGTTTACTCACATGAAAGTATCATAAAATCACGTGAGATAAAATTGATGATAGAGAGGAAGAGGATGAGTAGAATAAAACAGAAAGAAAGGTTAGAGCTCTAATCATGGAAGAAAGAGAAAAAAGAAAAAAATAGGAAGAAAGGCAGGAAACAAAATAACCACATGCTTCAAAAAAGAACAAACATACAAAAAGAAAAAAAAAAAAACAAGATAAAACAGAACAGCATAAAAAGAGGAAAAAAATAAAAGGTAAGGGGCAGCTCAGCCCACTTCTGTTACATGTGTTTTTACCCCAAAGCTCAGAGCTGGTTCAGCTAACTTAGCACCTGCCGACTGGTGTTGGTCCTGCGCTTCTGACAGTTTCGCACTCTTACTCCTGCTAGTCCTTCCTGTGCACCCGGGCTCAGGGCCCTGTCGTGTGGCTGGCATTCCCGCCACTGCTCAGAGAGCTTTCACAGTGAACGCGTAAGTTCCACGAAGTCTCCGAGGGCAGTACACTGTGTCAGGAAGACATGGACCCGCGTGTGGGCTTGGGCAGCCTTTCCAGACTGCGGAGGACTCTTGGTTTATCTGTATAGCTGGAGTTAACTGATCTGGGGTATGTGAAGACAAAATCAATTTTCTTCTTTACAACTTTCAAGCATATAAATTGACATAATCTTTTAAAATTAACTAGCAACCCTCATCCCCCAAAGCCTATAGAGGTAAGTCAGAAAATGTCCCCTTGCCATTGATTTATTCAATACACGCAGTACCTACCGTGTGCTCTATGGTCCTCTGCTCATGTCTCCTGAGCATTCACAGCAAAAATTAAAAATCAAAAGTAAAGTCCAGTGCCCTCTTGTACATTACACACACACACACACACGAACACATACATGAACACATACCCCCCCAAACACATCTTTAGAACCCCTCATTACAATAGTACTCCAGAGTTTTATTAGGTTTTTCTGCTTTACTACTTTGATCTTCACCATCATCATCACATTAATCACTAGTGAGCACTTACTACATGTCAGGCATTGTACTGAGGGTACTGTAGACATTGTTTAATTGAATCCTAAAACAATATAGAAATTCAGGGGGTGATATTCTTAGGTTTGAATATACTGCCCTTTGTTTGTGGTCCCCTGTTACAAAGGACAGATTAAGAGCTAATGTCTGATGTACATGTATCCAAAGTCAGAGCTCTAAACCGCTGGGCCTGTCACATTCACCACTAGCTCTACATGAGCTACACTCGCAAGAGAGTGAGGTTGTTTAATAATGCATTCAAATGCTTCTTCTTCCATACTCTGCTTTTTTCCCTCTGTAGACACCAACTTCCTCACCTATTTGCCCTGTGCAATTGTAGTCCTCAAGTGGCATGTGGGTGATACTTACCTTCCACCCTCCCCTTTAAGAGCACCTGTTCTGAGGTCAGACCAACTCTCAACACTAGAATGAACTATTCATCTTTGCTTAGAAATTCTTAGGTGCTGAATGTTTGAGGCTATGTATACAGGTCCACATAAACACTAATGACACGGGGCCAGGAGAAACAATTTTAATGTAAATAAAAAATGGCATTAACCTGTTGTTGATTGCACACTGTAAGATTTTTACCTAATTTTCCTCCAGTGTTAAAGTGCCACAGTGACAGTTCAGTGTAACTGGCACCAACTACGACTGGTCAAAGGCAGGTGTTCTACAAAGAGGTAGACAGCCTGAAGTGCTTTGGGCTACATGTGATATCATGACCGTTGTCACAGTCAAAGAAGTTCCAAGCATGTAAGTGAATTTAAAAAACAAAACAAAACAACCTCTTATTTTAGTATCAGGTTGAAAAAAGGGATTACATTTCCCTTAAAATAAAAATAAAAGTGGAAAGGATTAATTCAAAAGCCTTATTTTAAAGTCCTCAAGGCCTACAAAAGACAGCCCACAACCAGAGCACAGCTCCATGGCCATGTTTAATAGACGATGGATGAAACGGCAGTGACCAGCAGAGCACTCTGCACCAGGAAAGCGTTCCGCAGTCTCCGCCTTCACGCTTGGCCTCTAAGGTTTCGTTTACTCATGGTCAAATGCAGTCTTAGGGCCAGGAGATTAGCTCAGTGGTGTAAGCACCTGCCTGGCAAACACGAGGTCATGAGTTCAATCCCTGGTACCAAAACAAAACAAAACAAATGCAGCCCTAAACTTTTAGACAGAAAATTCCATAACAAACAATTCATAGGTTAGGTTTCAATCACGTTATCATTCTTTTATGATTAATTATTGTCGTTAGTTGTGCAGTGTGCCTAGTCTATAAGTTAAAGGTCATCGAGGTATGTGTGCGTGACAGAGAGCTTGTGCTACAGTGACCCTACAACACCGTCCAGCGACTTGGTGGCTGGATTCGTTTGCATAAGCTCACTCTGTGATGCGCACCCAAGAACAAACTCAGTCAACGACATGTGCCTGGAACATGTCATCATTAAGGGTATGAGGCTGCACCGGAAAATCACAATCTCCACAGAGTGTGGCCGCCCCCACCTCGGGCACCCCCTGGGGGCTTTGGAATGCACCCCCGTGTTGAGCAAGAAGGACTGTGCACCTGTGATCTGCGCTGTTAGTCTCTATCCACATGTGGTTACCGAACACTCACATGTTGGCTAACGTTAGGGAGGAAATGAGTGTTTAAGGTTTTTCCTTTTAATGAAGTTTAATTTAAGTAACAACACATGGTAACTGGCTACTGTACTGGACAGCTCAGCTCTACAGTATAAATGTGTAACTGCTGAAAGCCATAGCGAGCCTTGCTCGTTACTCCTGCACTACTCAAAGCAGAACACGTTGCCCTTCCAAGGTGCACTTCCTACACTGCAGACCAGCAGGGCTGAGGAGCCACCAGCCTTCGCCTGAGCCCAGTCGACCTCGGGTCACAGCTAATCATGCCAGTTACCCCCAGCGTGCAATCAAGTCTGTGCACTCGGGTTGGGCCTTCCAGAATGCCACCGGACGGTGGAGCTAGTCTTGGTGTCTACTGGGGCCCTTTACATCTGGAAGCACATGGAAAGGTGAATATTTCTGACATAGGGAAGGGAAATTGCCTGGATCTCCAGGAAGATGAAGCAGACTTCCCACCTCCACAGAGATCATCAGTATCTATGTATAAAATGTCCACGGAGCATGAGTCGATTTTGTGTATAGCTTGGTTGCATCCCCAAAACATCCCATTATGTGTATATAAATGTTCCCAAATCCAAAATCTAAAGCACTTTTGGTGCTGAGTATTTCAGACAAAGGATGCTTAACCTGAATAAGCAAACATGTAGCTGGCTGAACTTTAGTTCTGTGAGCAAGCAATGGGTTGGCCCTTCGAGGAAGGCTTATTCTTTGGGTACGCCATGGCAGTGACAAAGAATCCAGATGAGTTGATTTGCTAGCTCGACTCTGAAGTGATGAAAGACAGTCATGTCGCCCAGACACCAGTGGAGCTAAGTCATGCAGCATAGAAATAGAGTCCGCACACTGTGGTCTTGGCCTCTAAAGGACCCCAGTCTCCACAGCACCCAGAGCTTGTATCAGCCCACACTGGGCAGCAACCACAACTTAGGGGGAAAGATTAAACACACAGTGAAAAGAGGGAAGAGGAAAGTCAGCGAGTGCAGGAGCCACATGTGCCTCTGGTCCCCGCAAGTGTACTTCACATACTTCAGTACAACCCCTCTGCGGATGGAAGCAAGAAAAATAACACAGTTCATATTTTATTAAGCAGATCAGCTGTATTGCTGTGAAAAACTAGATACTCTCTCTTAAAGAATAAATATAACTTCTGTTTGTTTTTAGAAGCTCTCGTGTTTGCTTCCTTGGCCAGATGGGCCCCTTTCCCACATAGGTCTCCGAAGCTGGGGCTCTATCTGTACCCAGCCTCGGGAGCTGAGTGTGAATTTCTCTGCACTACGTCACAAGCTGTCCTAGTGTGTTCAGGGTGCTGGAGTGTCATACTCTCAGGTGACTAGTGTATAAGCTCTAGAAATTTATTTTTTGTAGTTCTAGAAGATTGGAGGACCATCATCAAGGAAGATGTCCTGTGTGGTAAGAGTCCACTCTCTGAGTTATAAAGGTGCTGTGTCCCCCACGCTGCAAGGGGAGGAAGAGAGCACTCTCTGGCTTTTGCCACAAGGATGCCGATCTTGGTTAAGGTGGCTCCACTTCACCTAAGGTGTCTTACACACACTGCCACGTTGGGGGTGGGGTTTCAACGTGGGAGTTTGGAGGGACACAAATACCAGGGTACAGCACAGGCTAAGGCTATAAAGGGCAAACAAAACTGCTGGTGGGTCTTTTCATAAAATCATTTTATAGTGTACATAAGTCACGGTGCTGATAAGAAATGTCAAATATATGACAGGTATCTTTATTCTGCTTTCAAAACAAACTTGCCTCTGTAAATTCTTCCCTCTTGAGCATATTTTTACTAATTTAAAAATGATCAAGATGAGTTATTTTTCCCTTGGCCACAGAGTTGGGACATAGGGTATCAACATGCCCTGGTCACAGGCTCTTTATCAGCGTGTGACTGCAAAAGTGTTGAGTAACTTTACAAATGTTTTATTGCATTGGGTGTGAGGTTTTGTAAAATTTCCACAAAACATTTTGCACTCTTATTGTTCATTAAAATTAGTTTTTCTAGGAAATTTTGTTTGAAAACATGTGGTTTAAGTACATGCTTGTGCTATGAAATCATGACCTGCATTCAGAAGAAATCCTTGACCTTCTTGTACAATTACCAGACAAATAATAAACATCATCTGTGCACTGCAAGCTTTGTGTTTATCTAGAAGCAAATGAAAGGGAACCTTCACTGATTCTAGAAGGCCCGATCTTTGGAGCTGTCCTGTAGTGCTTCTCCCAGTGACTAGAGTGCACACAGTCTAGTTCTATCTACTCAGAAGCTTTCCCATAGATCAAAGAGCAACTTTATTAGATTTCCAAATGTCCTTCTTCCTTCTCACTCAACTCTGTGGGAAGGTGATGTTGATGGTTAGAGAAGCCCCGGTGATGAAGTAGTGTGATATTGGGATCTTTTTTCTTGGGTATAAAGACAGAAGCTGTTACTGTCCTCTGCCTGCCATGTTACCATTTGTTCATCTCTGCTGTGAGTTGTCTGAGACCTTGGAACCCAATGAGCCAGTTGGCTGCTACGGAACCACTAATAAACAAATTGTTCCTAATTCTTCAAATTTCACCCCTCCCTTTCTAAATTGTAGCTTTCATCCATTGTAGTAACTTTTTTTTTATAGGAATAGGTTCATAGAACACCTTAATGAAACAACAAACTAGCAGACAAAACTACCGACTCTTAAACTATAAAGAACTTTTGTCTGTTTCTATCTGAGCAATATTGAATCTTAACACATCACCATGGATGTGAGTCATCATTGCGAGATCAACACACACACAAAAACAAATAGCTTGAATCTGAAAAAGCAATCTGTAATTACTTCAGACAAACCCGTGTCATGTTAGCATAAGCCTTGGATTTGTTCAGCACACTTTTGTTCTCTATGTATATGCATCATTTATTCTCATTCTGAGGAACTCTGCAAATCCATATTTCAATACTTCTGGTTCTTCAAGGGACAAAATGTTTCACTCTCTTTCTTCCAGTCCCGTGCGCTAGCTGCCTACGACTCATGCACGCTTGCTGAGCTGTGCTGAGAAACAAGCAGTGGCTTCTGAGTCTTAGAACGTTAGATTTTTGTTTAATTCCTTTCCCACAGTGTAGTCATAGCTTAAACTTGTATCCCACTCATAGATATCACCCTTCTTAGTAGTAATAGCTATTTGTTATGCAAAGGTTATTGCTATGTGTAAAAGAAATGCTCCAAGTCATCGAGCATGTGGGAAGAGGTGTAAGTGCCAGGCAGTGTGCAAATCTGAGAGTCGGGTGCTGGGCTTTTGGCTAAGTTTCGAATTCCCTTAACTCTATGGAGGTTCAAGTGCTATTAACTCTTGGCAAAATTCTTCTTCCTAATTCAAAGAACAAAGGATTACCAAAGCTCATAAAATGAGCTCTCAAATTTCAAATAACTTTTAAAAAACATTTAATGAGTTAAGAGTAATTGAATCAAAAACACATGGATTAAATTTTCCTTGAAATTCATATTAAGGGAGAAATCATGCACCAGAACCCCAAGAGACTAGTGGAGCTCAGTTTTTAAGGAACTACTAGTAGTGCTCAGTTGTCCTTCATTATGTCTCATTTTTTGGTTTGCTTGGTAGAGTAGGTTTGGGTGGTGTTGTGCTGGGTGTAATTTTGACAACAGATAATATAGCAGTCAGTGGGAGCATCCAGCACGGTGGTGCATATCTTCACAGAATCAATCAAAATGCTTACCAAAAAATATACCTAACTACCTGTTTGTCATTTAAAAATATAATAATCTTCCCCATGAAGAAATGGGTCTTCAAGCTGTTTAGGCAATATGAACTTTCCAGTAAATCTAGTCACCTGCAGACCCACAGCACAGGGGAGAGGGAGGCAGGAAGTAAAGCTCCCACCCCTTTCTCAGGTGCTGTGAAGCACCTCTGCAGAAGTACAAAATGCAGTTTGCAAACTTGTAATTTAGAATCGAACCTGAAGGAAGGAAATATACAAAGTAAAAGGGAGAGAGTGATTTTTAAGAAGCAAAAATGGACATTAGAGACTCTGATTCGAATATTCCTTGATGTTATTACTTTATGAATAATTTTAACAGGTTCTCACACTTAATTTCTATAGTAGTAACAAATCAGGAGACTTAGTTACCATATGAAAGATTCATGGGAAGGAAAGAGAAAAAGCGTAAAACCTAGAGGACTGCTTAAAAGCTTAGTAAGACTCTCTCTTTAGGTTTGCATGAACTAGGCTTGCACCTCAATAGATTTCAGAAGGTCACTTCATCAAAGGCCACATAACAAGTGACATGACAACAGGGAACCCTGCATTTACTCCTATGCTCATGAATATTCTTGAGCAATTGAAAATATTTTTTGCAACATCGACCTATATCCAAAGTGTACAGAATATACCAAAACCTTTTCTCTGAGCTTGTAGGAAACCGAAACATACAGCGATCGGGGAGGGTCGGGTTAGTTAACACAAATTAACAGGGAGACAGACTCCGAAGGGGCAGAAGTACCTGAGCTGCCACGGTTTGAAGGGTGAGACTGCGCTCTTAGCCAGCACCACAGTGGGAAAACACTCACTCCGACAGCGAGATAATTCACAGGCTGCAGCTGGAGTTTCAGACTCAGTAACTGCTGTCTCGAAATGTGGCAGCAATGTGTTAGGCGTAGTCCTAGCTGGATGCAGATGTGAGAGTCAGAGCAACACAGAAAATGTGGCTCCAGAAACAAATACCAAATTCCCTTAGAAAAAAGGGGGTGTATTGTCCTGGCACAGGACAAGGTCTAGGGGGAGCCTGCAAAAGTCTGTGGAAATTACTAACAGCAACAATTTGAACTTCTGCAGATTAAACCTCGGATACAATAATACCGTTTATGGCTCCTTTCTTAATGTCACAAGATAGAATTTCTCCAGCCAAAAATTACCCTATTAGCGGTACTTGGGATTTCTTCATTGAGATGTGTTGGAATAAGATTCCTAGAGTCTAGCTGGTTAGTATATACATTAATACATTAATATGTACATTAAATTATATTTATATATATCTATATTTAAGACATTTGAGTCCTGTGGCAACACTTACTATGAAAGTTTCTCCCTATGAGAGAGTTTCAAGGGACCAAAAAGCTCTGAAAATTTTCCACCCAACGTTTGACCTTTTACAATTATTGAAAAATTGAACCCACAAATTAACTAGAATTACAAATGGGAAAAAAGATACAGGATGCAAGTTCAAAAGTAACACAAAGGTAATGTTTGCACAAAACTCATTTTCTAGCAGCAACACAGCTATTTCTATTGATTTGAAGATTTTGAAAAATAACTGTTGTAAATTTAATGCCACTGTCTCACCCCCTTGTATCCCGAACGCCTATCAAAGAACCCTGTCAGTTTCCATCTGAGCAGAACCAAGACCTCATTCTCCTTGAAGCTCAGCCAAGACCTGCTTTTCTGAGTCGAAGCCTGGATCAGCAGTGCTGCCAAGAGTCCCGAGGGCTGGAGCCTCTCGGGTGAGTCTGGGCTGCCCTGGACGGGGCTGTGGGTCCAGCCGCTGGGAAGAGGCAGACGCTTCCAGGCCTCCTAGCGCCGTGACCTTCACCCTGGAGAGAGCCGGTGCACAGAACCTGTTATTGTGCTGCACTTCGCCTCCAGGCTGCAACTGGAGGAGAAAACTGCTACTCTGATGTTGAAAGGAAAAAGTTGATTTGTGACTCATGTGATACAGAAGAAACACTGCTTAAGAAAAACCCGCTCGGAAGACACGATGTTCTGACATTTTTAACTACCATGGGAGGGTGAGCGAGAGGCTTTGTGGAGTTGAAAGGGAAATTTATTTCTTTTTCTATGATTTTCAACCTCAACAAAGCCCAGAGAAAAACACTGGAGTCTCATAACGGGAGCTATTGGCCATCTACTCACTCTTGGCCTACTTCTGAGATTGACAGCTTGTTTTTCTTTTTAAAAAAGTTTGACATAGTACTACTTTGAAAGCAAAAAGGCAAGATTGCAGAAAAAATGCACACATAACCTTTTACTAACTCTTTATGTAACTGGAAAAATAATGTCCTAATATTCTGAAAGCTCCCTAACTTTTGTAAGGAGACTCTAGACTAGAATAGTTCACTAAAGAAGAGCATTGGAAGAAAGCCGCTGAGCTCACAGAACAGACCACAGAACAGCATTGCTTTCCTGTGTGTTTACAAATGCTCTAAACCTCTGAGCAGAAACTGGCGCATCAGACGCCAGTGCCTCACCCGTAGAGTGCTGGGAACTCTACTGGCAATTGAAAAGTCATTGAAAATCACTCAGCAGGAGGCCGAGCCTTTTGTGCATAGGCTTGAGATATTCTTATTAACATATATTCATATTTTAAAATAAAATAATGCTGAATATTTAAAATTAAAAGCAAGACTGTCCTGTCTCCCGTACCTCCTATCCAACACCACCCTGAATAGGAAACCACTGCTTCCCATATTGGCATGTTCTACCAGAGGTTAACTTGAAATAGAAAGAAAAATAGGGACTTTGCTTTTTCCATCATCTTTTGACTTTAAGTGTGAAAGGTAATTCAAGTCAGATTCCTAACAATGTCCTGATTTAATCTCAATGCCTCTGCTTTGTAGCATCGGATTAAGCAAGGCTTCTGCTTTCCCTTGACCTGACTCGGTTTCTCTGTGATGCAGTGTCAACAGGAACAGACTGCTAACCATGAGTGGCAGACAATCCTGTATCTCTAGGTAGTAAATAATTCAAAGGGGACAACTAGATAGTCCCTGGTGTATGAATCTGATTTCTGAGTCATAGAAGTCCTGCAAAAGTAATGGGTAAAATTTTGTTTGTTTGTTTTAAGGCAGTGTCCCGCTACATAGCTCAGGGGAGCCTTGAGCTCACAGTGATCCCAGGCTGGCCTCAAATTTAAGGCGATCCTCCTGCCTCAGCCTCCCAAGAGCTGGGATTACAGGCATGTGCAACCACAGAAGCTTCACATTACAGCCCAGGGGCAGCCAGTGCCTTGCTGGAAACCATGGTGTCCGCTAGTGAAGGTGTGAAGAACAGAAGCCAGGAAACGATCAGGCGTCTTTGCCGCATCCTGTCTGTCGCTTTCTTCTATCCCTGGAGTCATCTTCAGCCACCATTAGCTAGCGGTTCCATTGTCAAGCTCTTCCTTACAGCCTGAAAGGGAAAAAAGAGAAAGAGAAAGTTCTCCACCAATTCCACACGGATCACAGGTGGAATTCTTCTTATACTGACTGTTTATTTGGTGGCGATATTGTGCACCCTGCCCCTCACAACGTTTTCTGATGCTTTAAGCAGACAATACTCTATTCTGTCTGAGTGACTGTCCTCTGAACATATTTCAGTCTGTTGGGTCCTCTTTAATGTGTGCCTTGGGAAGTGGTTTGCAGAGAAAACTCTGCCATCGCCCACTGCATGACCTCAGCGTGTCACAAAAGTTGTGAGAATCTGGTTTCTTCATTCCTAATGACTGATTCCTAATACTCGAGAGCACTTAATCTTTACATGTGGGGAAAATGTCAAAGTCTTACATTTTCAGCTCTTTGTGCATACATCTTCCTCATTGCTCTGAACGTTAGCTGGTGTGTGAATTCTTATACTATCAGGAGGCTTCCACTGTGGACTGATAAGCATAGATGCTCTTGATGTCCTTCCTCTTCATTAGAGACCCAGAAAGTGATGGAGATGATGCACATGTAGACTCACTATACCTTTTCCTGAACTTACTTATGTTCTTCCAAATTCACTCGCTTTATTTTTCTACACTGTTTCTTTTGTTGTTGGGTTTTTTTGATGAGACAAATAATTAGGGTCATTGTGAAAAAGAGACATTAAAAACTATAAAAATGGAGTGAAAAGAACTATATTTTTAGATGCAAACAGAGCATTATTATGTTCTGCTGTATACACATTTAGATTTCTTCTCCTCTGTGTCTCTATCTGCTGATTCACAGGTACACACAGATGCGCACATACGCACACATGCACACAACACACACACACATCACCACCACCACAAAATGATGGTACATTTGATTGCAGATAAAAGTCCATTTAAAGCCAGGTATTTAGCTCAGTGGCTTAAGCACTTGCCTGATAAGCACAAGGTCATGAGTTCAATCCTAGGTACAAAAAAAAGTCCATTTAAATAAAGTGATTTAAGTTATTCGAAGATTTGTTATTTTTATGGATCAGAAACCAAAGGCAGGTTAGACCTAAGGATTAACTAACGCAGTGGCTCGGGGAAGTCACCAAGGACACACCTCCGACAGCTTTCCCAACCTGTTCTCCAGGGCACCAGCCTCAGCCAAGGCTGGCCCTGTCCTGGCATCAGGATGGGCCCTCAGCACTGCTGGAGCAGAGAGGCCCAGGTCCATGTCTAGGTGGGGAGACCGAGAGCTGTTTATGGAAGTTCTTCCAGAAAACCAAAGAATTATTGGTACCACAAACGCAAACCCTAGCCCTTGTTCCGGAAGATAAATGGCCTCTACAGCTCTGAACCAGTTGCGCCCAAGTGGCAGGGTTACATGTATCATTAACTCAGGACGTGAGCAAACACTCCCTCTTCAGAGTTAGCTTTTCCCAAAGCTCACAGGCATGAGTGAAGAAACAACGTGTAAATATCTCAAATATGTGAACGAAATGCACTAAGGGAAGAAAAAACTGAGGTTTCTGGTATAAAAACTACAATATATGTATTTCTGACATAGGTGGATGAGTGGATGCATGGAAGGGTGAGCACACAGATGGACTGGAAAGGATCAGATTAGGACGGCTTACAGCCCGCTTTTCAGGAGCATATTCCATAAGCATCTCACATGTCAATCTTTATTCTTATAATATTTTAAATGATCAATAAATCCCCGTTTGATCATCACTAATGATGTTAATCAGCCTCCTACTGTCAAACCAATGGGGTATTTTTAGTTCTTTCAGGTGCATGTACAATTCTGAAAGGTCTCTGTGCCTGCCTATGGCCCAATACTCCCCTTGTTTCTGGTGATAAATTTTGTAAATACAATTCATGAGTCAAAGGATAAGGGTGCATAAGGTTGCAAAACATTTGGCCAGACTACTTTCCAAGTAGGCTCTGTACATTTATCTTTCTGCCAGTATCATATGAAGCTATTCACTTTTACATATATTCAATACAAACTCTCTCAATATATTTTATGTAATTTTTACCCTACAAATCTAATAAGAGAGGAAATGAAAACTGCTGTGCATTCATTTTGCAATTCTATTGCTGTTAGTGGGCTTTGAATATTTGAACACACAGTTGTCTAGTTTATTCTTTCTTTTGTCCATGTTCCCATTGAAGTAGTCACATATTTATGAATTTATAATACTATGTAAATATTATCTTCTGCTATATTTATTGCATATTAAATATCCCTTCTTTGTGCTTCAACTTTATTAACTTTATTATGGTGTTATCAGCCTTAATATGATGTTTTTGCCACATGAAGTTAAATTCAGGTCTGTTGTTCTTTTCATATCTTAAATCTAAAATAAGAATCTTAGCATTCCTAATAAATGCATTTACTTAAAGTGCAATTTACACATTTAAAATCAGAGATTTTGTTTTTCATAGATGGTTATAAGTTCCTGGGGGAAAAAAAGATTCTTACCTTAAAGTTCATATCAGAATAAATTTTGAAAATTTATTTAATATTTAATTACAAAAAAACCCCCACTAGACAGACGCCCATGAAATGTTGTGTAACTTTAACATTGGTGCTAAGACCCTGATACTTCAAAGGCTGTGAGCTGAGAAGTAAAGGAAGAGCCGCAGCAGTGTCTCCCCGACTTCTCCCATCACCCCATCTCCCTCCCTTCTTTCTCCCTCAAAGCAAATTAGAGAAACCAGAACTCCTTGCCCCTCTCTCAAAGCAAGCCAAGAAACCTCGCGATGTCACTGGCTCCCTCCCGCTCCAAGCCCTCGCTGGAGGGGTCCTGGCCCGTGCCTGGAAAGGAGAAACGCTCCAGGAAAGCCCAGAGCGACCCGGACACACAGCCTGGCCCGGCTTCCTCTCACTCAACTGCCAACCCTTTTTCTAACCATGTATTAAACCACTGTCCCTCTTTTGTCAAACTTAAGCATCAAAACTGTTTTCTTTGGTTCTTCCTTTCTGAACATTTCTGTGCCATATACAATTTGATGAAATAGGTGAATTATGCTTTTCTTTCATTACCTCATCTGCTGTCAGAGAAGCATTGGCTGTGAGACATAAGGCTGGGCTAGGAAAGAATCATACATGATTGGGAAAGATTTTCAAATACAAAGTAACCTTTAAAGCCAAAAAGAAGAAATCAGTAAGTTCAAATTACATTTAATAATTAAGATGCATGTACTTCAAAAAGCACTACCTTAAAAGGTCAATCGATAATAAACTAGGGAGAACTTCATAACTCGTATACGGTGGACCGACCATCTTTTATTATGCACCCATCCAAATGTGCACTTGAGGAAAAGTACGGATGTATCTTTAAAATCAGAATATGTGGATACCATGACCCATGTGAAGAGAAATGTACATTTAGACTATAAAATTATGCCATTTTTAACTTAACAGATCGGCAAAAGTTAGAAAATTTACTATGATAGTCTAGTGGTGTGGAAAGGTAGGTATTCTTTTTATAAAGCTTCCTTTTATTGGCACTTGGCTGTAACGCACAGTAAACGCATGCTCGTGGGGAACCGGTGCACGTGTGGGCGCCTCTACCCGCTTGGCGTCCGATTTCCCTCTCACCCCCCTCACCTTCATGAAGCCTGTCTTCCTGTTCCCACAGCCTGTCTTTTTGTTTTGTTTGTAAAATTACTTATCCCTGGGGAAGCGTGCGTGAGTGTTAGGGCTCTCAATCTCATGTGAGGATAATTTGGCAATATTTATTAAGATGCGTATTAAGATAAAATTGCTGACTTTTTCTCACTAGCAACCCTTAAAACATCCACCCATGTGTGTGCACGCACACACTTACACACACCTAGAGTCAGCTTTTCATATCTATGTGCTCCAATTCCATAGATTAACCACTGTGAATCAAAATATTAGAAAGAGGCTGAGTCTCCTTTTTCCCCAGAATATTGCACACAAGACACTTGCAGAGCACTGACCCTGTATTCGGTACTGTTCAGGAGATGTGGGGCACACGGGGCTGTGTACAGCCTAGAGCCAAGTGCTGCATGCGCCATGTTACGCAAGGGACGTGGGCACCTGTGGGGTTTGATCCTTGTGTGGTTCCTCAAACCAGTTCCCCACACACAATGACAATAATATATATACACATATGTATATTCTTTCATATAATATTTCATACAACCTTTTATATGGTCATACACAGTATATAACATATACTATACTTGTATATATATATAATCTTTTGCGCTGATAACGCCTAGGGTTCGTCCCACAGCAGTGCCATGTGTGGAGACATGTACAGCTTACAGAGCGACCACTGCAAGGCACAGCAGCAGGCAGGGGAGCAGTTCGGTACCTGGTGAGCCACCCACCCACTCACATCCCTCAGTGGGTCATGCCAGCACTGGACGCGACGCTTGAGATATCTAACTGTACTGGTAGGGGACAGCCTCTGTCATACGCCGACGGGTAAAGCCAGAAAGACGGAAGACACAGAAACATTATACGTACACGGTTACTTCTGAGCAGACAGCGTTCTCCATGGGTTCTCATGCGTCCCTACCACTCTGCAGATGCACTTGAAGAGCTCAGTGACGGTGCTGTCTCCTGGGGAAGGACGGTGAATGGCTTAGGGACAGAGGAGAGTGACACTCTGTTACATGCTCTTTGTACATTCTACCTTTATTACCTCCTCAAATGTACCATCATTTTTAAAAGGTAAAATGCCAATGCCAATTTTCATGCATTTAATTCTTTTTTAAAAATGTATTTATTTTTGGAGAGTTTTGCTGGTCTGGAACTGATTATGTGGCCCTGTACCACCATGCCTGGATATATATTTAATTTTTTAATGTTTGCGTCTGTTTCTACAGATGTCCTTCTACTTCACGGAGCCTCATCTAATGCTGCACTGTCACAACTGAAACCCCAAAGGTCCATGTAGTAGGAGCCTGGCTCTCAGCCTGGGGGCAGTAGTTGGAGCGAGGGAGGCTTCAAGAGGGGGAACCTGGAGAGGGGAGCTAAGTCACTGGGAGCCCGACCTGGTGTGTGCGTGTGTGTGTGTGTTTGTGTGTGTGTCTGTCTGTCTCTATCTATCTATCTATCTATCTATCTATCTATCTATCTATCTATCTATCTGCCTCTCTTTTCCTCTCCTTTATGGTGGCCACGAGGTGAATAGACCTCCTTCCTCCCTTACACACACTCTGGCTGTGATGTGCTATGCTGTCACAGACCCGAGGCATCTGGGCTTAGTGACTGTGGCCCCAAGCTGTGAACCGCAGTAAGCCTTTTCCCCTCAGGAAGCGGACTACATCCGGTATTTTGTAACAGTGACACAAAGCTAATATGTCGGCTTTATTTTGCTACAGAATATTAAACTTCCCATACGAATGTACCGCCAGCCTCTCCCCGCAGCGGCCACACGCTTGTATTCTTTTCAGAATTTTCCCAACACTCACAAATGTATACTTTTTATATTTCTTTTAAAAGCCTTTGTCATGGTCCAAAACCATCTTGCTGGGGATTTGATTGAAAAAGAGATGAATGTTAATTTGCAGGGAGTGGGTGTATTAAAATACTGCCTTCCAATAAAAATGTGCTATGTTTTTCCAAAGATATAAATACCTTTTTTTTTTCTCTTTCTTACATAGTTAGTGATTTTCTCCACAGATTCTGCAGTTTCTTCTTCAATTTGTTCCTGAATGTCCTACCATTTGTTACTCTGGTGCATGAGTATTTTGCATCAAATTTTTAGACAATTTGTTATTAGTTTTTGATACCCCAATTAAAAATCTTTAATTTTTGGCAGCTGAATTCTAGTACTGAGATAGTGTTTTTGTCTCAATTCCTTGGATTTTGTAATAGGCAGTCATATCACTGGCATCCTCAGCAAAAACTGATGTGCAGTTTTTCCTTGTCAATGTTTGTACCAATTAATTTGTATACTTTTTAACTCCTTTGGCTTGATAGTCCAGAGTAATTTGAAGCATACAAGAGTGGACAGATTATTTCCACCACTTATGAGGATATATCCAGTCTCCTTTCCTTACACAGTATCTACCAATGTGCCCACAACCAGAATAGTTTTATAACAAACATCTACTAAATGCCAGCCAAGGAAGCACCATGGATAAACAGCACAGGTCAAAGTAAATGTGGTTCTTGTCTATATAGAACACATAGTAGAGGGAGACAGATAAAAACGGGCAAAGTATTAAAATGTAACCACAGATTTAGAAAAGTACTGCTTAGGTCATGCTCAGGTACTAAGTAATGAGTGATCTTGCGTAGACCCTGTGCAGTGGTGAGTCACAGAGGGCAGCAGAGTGGAACAGAGGTGAGCTACTCTAGCACACTCACACTCCCCAAGGCAGGAAGAGGGTTCCAAAACCATAAGAGGGTCAGGGCAGCAAGAGTCAGCGACGGGGCGTGTGAATGGAAGAGAAACAAAGTAAGATTAGGAGAAGGAAAGACTTGGAAGCCACCTTTGGAATTTAACTCTAGACAACTGTCCAGTTTATTCGTGTATTAAGTAAGGTCTGGTGATACTTAATCATTAAGAAATTGATTATGTCTTAGGACTCGATAAGAGAGAAGACTGGGCATGGGACAATGACTGACATTACAGGGGAGTCACTGGGTACAGACTATTTCCAGTGGGTTTGATCCTCGGTCAAGAAACTCGTCGTGTACTTCTGGGAAACTGGATGTGGAAGCTGAGGAGTGAGGTATTACACGCAGAGGCAGAGAGGCTTATGGGCCCAGAAAGCTTGCAGGGGAAGGCTCACCTGCCCATCTTGGGATAGACTTCCCCTGGGACCGCGCCCAGGGCCCTTACCTTGAGTAATGTCTGCCCAAGATGGAGTAGGACTGCTCACCACAAGGATGTGTGGGCTGAACATTCAGTGGTTAATAAGGAAAAAGAGGAGTGTGGACTTCCGGAGAGAGGCCGGCGAGAGCCGTGAAGGGGGTGGGGTGTCCTGAGGAATCTAACTTTCAATAAAAATGCGAAGAAAAAGCTCCTGAGAAACACTGAGCGGAGCCCAGACGTGAGACTAGAAAGAAGGAATGGCAAAGTGGGGAGCCATGGTGTCACGAATTTGCATCTAGTGAAGTCAGGGCACGGGGCACCTGTGATGAGGCCCTGGGGTGCAGTGGAGGCGGGCGGGCCACTGGGGTACTGTGGGAAATAACAGCGTGGGTTCACTTGGCAACGGCTGATTCAAATCCCAGGTGGGACACAGTGCGATGGCGTGAGATTTATCCCATTACTCACAACAGGACACAGTTTAAAAAGCACGAATTGCTTGTTTCCAAGATTTTCTTTAATATTTTCAGACCATAGTTGACCATAGATAAATAAAACCAAAGAAAGTGAAACCACAGGGTAGGAGGATAATTACATTGCAAAAGCCAGAGGAAAAGGCCGAGAAAGTATGAAAATGCACATGTCTTAATCCATCTAGAAACTACAACTATATTCTATAAACTGTGTGGTTTATTTTTTATTAAAATTAATAATACATTAATTAGCCAATTAATGGATTTCACTGTGATCTTTACATACATATAGATTGATGATGTCTATCTTCCTGGGTGGTTTGTGAATAATAGAAACTTATTTCCCACAGCTCTGGAGGTCAGGAAGTCCAAGATCAAGGTGTTGGCATAGTCACTGTCTGCTGAGCGCCCACTTTCACACTCAGTGACAGGGATTTAGTGTTCTATCGTCACATAGCTGAAGATACAAAACCACTTTCTGATGGGGGCACTTATGAGGTCTTTTATGAGAGCATACATTTTACTTATGAGGGCTCTGCCTGGATCATGTCTGGGATTAGATTTCAATGTAGGGGTTTCAAAGGACACAAATACATGGCCTATAGCAATCCTTTACTTCATCCACTCATCAGACAGCCCCTTGAGAAGATCACAGGAATGGGAGAAAAAGCTACAACTAAACATTACAGCACAATACGATGATGATCTTAATTTTGCTAATGGAACCCAAAGAAGGGAGGTGAAGAGGCACCTAATACTTCAGATATGAAGTGAACCTTGGCTGAATAAACAGAAAGGTGGCACTGGGCATTTCCAGGCGGAAGGAACACACTGGCAAAGGCACAAAGGTAGGGGAAAGTCTGAGGGGGTTTCTGGAAGTGGTTAGCCCTAGCACTGCGGAAGGTGGCAGTGCATAGAAGTGGGGATTCGATGGAAGAAGATGACCATGAAGGAAACGATTTGAGCCAGAGAATTGTGAAGTATTGGTTAAAGATAAAGAGTACTCTGAGAGGTTTGACGCGGTTCGTTACAAACCAAAGAGGCGCCAGCATGTGCTGTGGGGAATGTCTCTGCCGCAGTGTGGAGCCGGCCAGCTCTGTTCTGGTCCGGAATGAGGCCACGAGGTTGTGCTTTGTGGTGACGACAGCTCACCAAATCACAGTCCAGGGATACTTATCAGGCTGTTGACATGCCCTTCTACTCTTTCCGAAGTACGTGGACATTTTTTAACAGGTAACATTTTTTATTGTCCCTAGAAAATGTTTGCCTCTTGTATGCCATAGGCAGGTGACAAAGCAGTAGTGCCTCATGCAGCTGAACATGCTAGATACACACCTGGCCTTTTGATTCTTCAGGCTACTGATCTCCATACAGACGACAGGAAGTGATCAGTGAACTTCTATAGCTTTTAAAAGTGCTTCTGTTGTTGCTAATATACTTTATTACTAGAATTAGCTAGTTATTATCTTTCATGTTTAGAAACAATTTTATTGTACTGCTCTTATTTTCAGCAGCATTTTGATAATGATCTGTACTCAAGAGCTGTCTGCCCATTAGAAAGGCAGATTAGTAATACTGGTATGGGGTTATGGAAATGGACAATCAAAGGAAGGAGACAAATGCCTTGAATATATTTTAACTTCTAAAAATCAGGCCAACTTCGAACCCCATCTGTTTATGTGGTTCCGAGGCAGGCACTACGCTCCACTCCGCTCCACTCCACTCCACTCCGTTCCACTCCAGTTCACACACTTTGGCTCTTTTTTCATTAAAGCGATGCTGCAAGGTAGCAACTATTCTTATTCCTAAGTAGGGACTGGAACAGCAGAGGCACGGAGAGGATGAGTAACTTAGTCCAGCCCACACAGGAGTTAATTCAAGTTAACCAGGCTTTGAGTGCACGTTGTTACCAGTCACCTTACAATAACCTCATGCATTACACAAGATGCTGAGCCTCCATGCCACAGAGCTGCACTCCAGGTCAGAGCACACGATCAAAATGCATTCAGCCTACTTGTCCTGGTCTACTTACCCTGCTTCACCCTTGCACAAAGAGATGACACTACACCCTGTAAATATCATCCATAAAGGAAGAACTGGTCAGGTGCACTGTCTGAGATTCTAGAGACATCAACAGAAAAAGCAAAGAACACACTCAGCAAAATAATTCAGGCTATATTGTTACCTTAGGACTGGTTTTTCTGCCAGAGAATTGTAAAATTAGAATCTCTCCTACTAAAAGCAAGATTTAAGTCCCTAAAGAACCCACTGTTTTACCTAGAATTATCCTTGAAAGAGTCTTTGTTTTGAAAAATGGTCCAGCAATTGTATTTTATCTGCCTTTTACTGTGTGGGTTTTGTTTATTTGCTAAGTAGTGAAAGGAGATATCAGACTGTCTAATGGCTGATTGTACATGCTCCCTCACGGCCTCATGAGCTCCTAAGTAGGGCTTTTGAGAGTGACTGGACCACGGATATGTTAATCCTCTGACTGAATCAGCACAGTTCTGGGTATGGATGATGGGCCAACTAAAGAGGGAAGACCCGCCCTGGCTAGGGGTGCACCAACCAGCAGGCTTGTGGCCTGGATGGGATAAACAGGGAAAAAGGAAGGCTCATTGCCTCATGTCTGCCCTGCCGGGGACTGTTTCTCCTCCACAGTGGCCCTCTGCCATGCAGTACTCCCTTGGAGCTAGCCACCTATGGATGAAATCTCTACAAACTGTGAGCTAACACAAGTCTTGCCTTCTTTAACTTGTGAACATTAAATAATTTGTGCCAACAGTATGAGAAAGTAGCTAAGACACAGATAGAAAATGACTATCATTCCACAGAATGTCTGAGTTGAGATTTAGTAACTGTCCACAGCACATTTTTCAATCCTCGTGAAGTTCCTGAAAGTAGTGTATTAATCTCTTCTCTAATTCACCTCACACAGAGAACAGGTGACTACATGCAGCCTTAGGCAGATAAAGATTCTTATTTAATAAGTAACTTAACAAAACTAGAATGGATCACTGTGACAGAAAGGTTAAGAGTAATTTTAAATTTTCCATTTGTTGAAAAGAGAAACAATAATAACTGTAATAAGTGAGGTGTTGAAGTCCAGGCAAATATATAACAGTCTAACGCAACTCATGAGTCAGTTCTTTCTTCCCACCCACTGACTAGCCCACGAGGTGGTCATCCACTCTGTTCCTATGCAGGCATGGGAGCTCCGTGAAGGCAGAAAGTCCCTTGTGCTGAGTGCCAGGACTGTGGCATGCACGCTTGAGGGGAAAGGGCAGAGACTCTGTCTTCCTAAGGGGTGGTCGAGGGCAGCCATCCCGGTGAAGCAGTCAATCAGCAAAGTGGAAGTCGGTAGAAGTGAAGGAGAGGACCAGGAAGAACAGCGGGATGGAGGACTCCCAGGTGAACAGCACCCTCTACGGAGAGAGGCCACGGTCTTTTCACAAAACCTCCCATATTAGACACCGAAAAGGAGGCAGATGTTGGGGGTTGGGAGGAAAGGTCAAGTCAACCGATGAAAACAGGTACGTGACATCATAAACCCATTCTGGCCAAGCTGAGAGACTAACACATTACAGGGAGTAAAGAGTTACCTTAGAACTTGGCGCCTTGTCTTGATTAGCTTTGGTTTCTGTGACACTTTGGTGGCTGTGAGGGTGGTTGATGTGGGCCGGGTGAGACTGGCTACAAAGGCACAAGAAGTTTAGCTTGTGTCTAAAAGAGCTCCTCCAGCCTCATGGGTTTAGGGATAAATGTGCTGTTAGGGTGCGGGCCTGGTTGGAAGAGGTGGACCATTGGGGGCGGCTTCACGGGGTGCGGCTCCCTCCCCGTTTCTCCCTTACTGTCTGTGTCCCTTGTCCTCCTCAGTATAAGCAGCTTTTGCCCACCATGCCCCTCTGCTGTGCCATCCTGCCTTGGAGCCAACTGACTCCAACAAATGTGAGCCAGAATAACCCTCTCTTCACTTAAATTTGGGGTATTAGATATTTTGTCCTAGCAAGGAGGGAAGTAAAGAAGACAAGAAAAAAATTATAGAAACCACCTAAGCTTCAAACACCAATAACAAATGAGATGAAGAAGAGGGAATTTGTTTAGGAAGCAAAAGCAAAATAATGAATCAAGGATGCTTACTACACTTGTTTTAATAAACAAGAAGCTGTAAAAGCTGTGACAATCTCAGTGATAGCAAGAGATGAACTCTGGGTAAATTTCTACATTTCTTGATAGACTGACTATTATTTTTTGCAACTATCTCTCCTTTTCCTTATACTGCAATACCCCAAGAAAAATGTATAATCACACACACACGCGCACGCGCGCACACACACTGTTCACTAACGTTCAGAAAACTGGAATGGTAAGGTCTTGGTCCATGGTTTTCAATCTGGAAAATCGTCAAAATATCTCAGTGCTCTGGCCCTATTCCCTACTCCCAAAGTTTGGCTCAGTCTATCTATGGCAAATCTGCACCCCAGCGGAACCAAGGGTGATGGTGAAAATATTTACCAACTGATGCTGGCATATGGCAGAGAGATGGAACAGCCGGAACACAGAGGCGTAACGTACCCCTCATACCTTGTACCCAGCATCACACATCTTCACTTAGTGACCCTTGTGAGAGCTGGCCGGTGAGCTTGAAGCAGGACAACAGAGACTCCAAAGGCAGGTCCCGATCCACAGAGAAGTCCTGTGACAGTTTACCAAGCTACACCGGTGGATCCGCCTGATGAAAGACGCTCTCACCTGTGACAGCCATGCATACCAACAGTGACTCTCCGTCAGGGTTGGACACTCCTTTCTCTGGGAGACAAGACACCATGATTTCCAGGAGCATGGTAGGAAGTATGAGAAGCTACTCTGGAAGATTCTGATTTTCCTCCACTAAGTTCTGTCTGCCTCCAGTGTTTAACGAGGACATCTGCCTGTCCCCAAAGCTGCTGCTTTAGAGCACGCAGTGTCCATCTAGCTGCTGCAGATTTGTCCAGCTCTCCATGGAAGAGAGGAACCACACATTTCAGGCTAGCCCTGGCATGAGGCTCAGCCATGTCAGAAGTCCAGGGGACTGGTACAAGCAGGTGCAGCCAAGCCCAGGCACACAGGAGAGAAATCAGACAGGAGTAGGCAGGGCCTCCCTTCTAGGGAGGCCGAAGTCAGTGATTCATTCCTGCAGCTGCTCTGAGACCTTGGTTAACCTCCAGCTTGGTTCAGTGGGCAGAGACCCTGACTCAGAAAGACTCCAGTTTTGGTTTATTTAGCCTTGGGTTGTCGCAGCTTCTACAGATGGTGGCATTGGCACTGGACAGCAGTAACCTGAAATTTTCTAAATGTTTATTGCTTATCTAATTGTGGACAAAAGATGATATGTCTCTCCTACTTTCGCTGTATTTTTGACCATGACCACGAACTCATGGTGCACTCATAAAGAGCCAAGAATGATTTTTACAACAAGCTTCACTTTAAAACGCTTCCTGCTGCCTTTTGTGAGAGTCCATATAGTTCATTTCAGGTGGGGAGTAATTTCAGGGTAACCATTACAGCAGCTGCATTGTAGCTGTTGACAACCAGCTCGGGGTGCCTGTCTTTCCTCCTCTTTGCTCTCTCAGGAGTCCCTGCTTCCCTGCCTCTCCTGTACCAAAGTGCCTTTCAGAGCACAATGACCTGGGCCATAAGAGGCATTGTCTTCTCCATCACAGAAGGACAAAGGAGGGAGAGAGGAGAGAGTCCCGCCATGGCTTCATTCTTCCCTCCCTAAGGACGTCCCTCCCTCCCCTTTCTCAGCTCCGATGGCAGAGAGAGCAGAAGGCCCTTGGAGAGCTGTAGGTTTGTATCTTTTTAAAACAGATATTTTACTTAGAATACTTAAGGATGTGACCCACAAAGAGCTGTGGGGTTCAGACAGGGTTCCCGCATGCCCTGTGCCAACTTCCTCCGTGTTAACATCTTGTGTCACTAAGGTATTGTCCGTAAGTTGACATAGATCGTTATTAACCAAAGTCCATACCTTATTTTGATGGCTTTGGCTTTCAGCTCATGTCCCTTTTCTGTCTGAGTACCCTCTGGAGACCCCACTTCACCTTTAGACGTTCACCTCTGAAGACTCCTCCGGGCAGCAGGAGTTGCTGGAACAATTCATGGTTTTGGATTCACTGACCTTGACAGCGTCAGGGAGCACTGGGCAGGTGGCTTCACTGTGGCTCCAGTCTCCGATTGCTCCTCCAGCTATTCGTTCTCTTCCCAGGGGTTCGGAATGGCATGACACCTTGTTCATCACTTCCATCACGTTGTACTACAATATGCCTCGGGTCAGGTCACACTGCGAACATATGCTTACAGTTTATGTTCTAAAAACCAAAGTGATTTTGCGAGTTGGGTTCACTCTCAGCAAAGATGGAGTCAGTTGTTTTTTCATTGTTTCAGAATAACCTGAAAGAGTGCAAGGCATGCGCTTCGCGGGGTCGCACCTGAGGTAGCAGTGTGTGGGAACTGACTGACCAGAGCTTTGTTTTTGTGTTATTTGTTTATTCAGCGGTGCCGGGAAGTGAGTCCAAGGCCTCCCACGCCGTAAGCAGTGCAGAGGCCCAGCCCTGGCACCCTGACCACGGCCTTTAAAAAGCGCTCCTGTCCAAAGCACGATGCTCACCTCCCAGTGGGGCCGCTGGCCCCCCATGCAACGCAGCCTGCTGGCCCCTGGCTCCGGACACTGAGTTTCCTCTGGCAGAGGAGGGGAGAGGACAGGTCCCGTGCCAGGAAGCAGCTTTACGGCCTGTGTTCTTAGGGACCTCGGACAGGTTCCTTTCCCTTGCCCCTCCTCTCGTCATTTGCTGTATAACGCTGCTTTATTTTCTGGTCCCAGCAGTCCAGACGTGAGGCACCGGAGAAAACCCAGTCGGGTACGGCTTTACCACACTAATCCAAATATGTGTTTACTTAGGAACACAGTTGTGCAACCTATATGCCTCCAGTCTCCCTGGACAATTGTGGTTGTCTAAACATGGTCCGACGGGCCTTTGCTTTACACTGGAGTGGGGGCTGCAGAGTTCGCCTGGCCCGTCCTCCTCCCTCCACTACCCAGACTGCAGCCGTTTTCGGGCCTGGGGCAGCTGCGGTGTTTGTCAGCAGAGGCCTGTGCAAAAATAGGTGTCCCTGCGGTGACCAAGATGTAGGTCGTTTTCCAGTAGCATCCTCAGTTGATTGACTGATGGGCCGGTAAGTTATTTTTGAATCTGGGTTATTTCTATTTCTGACGTAAGTTGCTAGAGGCTGCATAATTGCTCAGCCTACTCTTTCTATTTGATAATCTATGCTAAGAAAGTAAACGGTTTCAGTGTACAGCCTTTCTGTTTTTTTCAGAAATATTGATGGTCAGAACCCAACATTGGGCGTTTCCCAAGCATTAAATTACATTGCTCAGAGGTATAACATGTCAGCATCTTTGTGTCCAGGGCTCTCAGGCCAATCATTTTAGAAGTCTTTTTCTGGAGGGAAAAAAAGCTCCTTTAGTAAATCATTCTGTGAGTGTCACAAAAGATGAAGGATATGCATGTCTGTAAAAGATATTATCTGGAAAAATTAAATTAATGATTGCACTGAGTATGGTGAGAAGCTTTTCTCAAGGACTAGAATCGGATCAGTTGGGCTACACGACATAGAAATTTAATTAGATGATGTCTTGGAGTTAAAGCATAGGTGAGAGTTTAGAGAGCAGTGACTCCTGCCTAGCAAAGGAAGTACAGGTTCTTCTCAAGTTCACCTAAGCAGTTTGCACATGTAATGAAAATTATAAATTTTCCTTTATTTATATGTCCAATGCTTCTTTCAAATGTAGGCAGTTTTATAGTATTTTTAAATGACATTTTAAAATTCTAAAAATAAATAAAACTGAAGAAAACTATGATCTGAACATTATTAAAAGTGATTTAACTGGAATCCATGACACTGAAATGTCCTTAGTCATAAAGCTGTTGTCCCAATAATCATCATATAATACATGAACACTTAATTAAAAGCTATGTGACTTTAACTAACTAATGCAAAGCTACTCTAAAGCTAGATTTCATTATTGAAATAAAAATGCCTTTGTAAAGATGAAGGAAAAGGTTGGTAAAAGATACTGCAAATCCAGTCAGTAAATCCAGAGTCATATTATGAAAGGAGGGGAAATAATGGGAAGAGGAATTGCCTCTGTTTATGAATAGCAGACAGCGGGAAAAGCATTTAAAATGCTTGTGGGCTTTTGTTTTGATAAATTCCCTTTGATGCATGTGTCTCTATTATCAAATAGCCTCCATGCCAGAAGTATGAAATATAATCAATGAAATAATATGTCATATTTAGGACACAAAAAATGCTGTTTAGCTTTGGTCTTAGTTTATGTATAAACCACTTATACAGCAAAATTGCAAGTTGGTATATCATGAAAAACTCACCTTAGCATGGCATCTAACTATACCATAATTGTTCCAGGCTATGAGTATTAGGAATGAAGAAAACAAGAATGATACTGCATTGTCTTACTGTATTACTCCTTTAAAATGTATGAGAAACTAAACTGCTCTTTAAATAAACTTTTTCTAAAATTTTACAATAGTCTTAGTTCCCAGAAATGTTACAAAGACAGTATAGAGCTTTTACACACATTTTATCTAATCTCCAGGGTTGGCACATTATACAATAGTGTACTTAAAACAATATTCATACTCTGCCATTACCTGAAGGTACAGTTCATTAAGATTTTTCTTGATAGAGGTTGCAAGATGGCGGCACAGTAAGAGAGCCTCTCTGAGGAAACAACTCAGACGCTGGAATCTGGCAACATGGAGAAAGCCAGACAAAAGGAGGGGAATTCTCACGACCCAGGAAGAAACTGAGGAAAAAGACAAAGAAAAGAAGAAAGAAGAAAAAGAAGCACGGACAGAGGGCTGGAGCTGGGCAAGCCTTGATCGCTGTACCTGCATGTCTTAGTCAGGTGACTCACGATCGAGCTGAGATCACCGCCTGCTGAGAGCCGGGGTTGGTGAGCTCCAGACCCTCGGCTGCAGGAGGCGCTGCAGCAGGGAGTGGAAACAGCCAGTCGAGCTGCGTGAACTTTGGTGAGTGACGGGAACTGGATTCCCTAAACCGGGAGGACTGGCTGGGTGACATTTTGGAGTTGGGCAGGGCCAGCTTGAATCAAAACCTGAGGCAGCATCTGCTGATGACTCCTAGTCCAAAGCAGATTGGTGGGATCTGCTGGGCAGGGCCACGCCTCTGGTTGAAACCCAATAGCCAGGGACGAGGCTTTTCTGGGCCAGTGGCATCCCCAAGGGAACACACAAACTTGTTGAAGCATAAACTGGTTGACTGGCATAGGGGGAGGAGCCAGCTCTCAGCCTGCAACTGGCAGATCCGCAGCAGACTGGGGGGCTGTACTTCCCCAGCAAGTGCACTGCAGAAAAAACTGTAAGCAATAGGAAAGGCCCAGAGACCTCCACCACCCACCTGTCTGAAGGGAGCCGGAAACATAAGACAGAGAAAGAGCAAAAGATCCCCAACTGCAGAACCAGGGAAAGTGAGTCCAACAAAGGTAAATGCAGAGGAAAGGTTGAGAGCAGCAAACCTGTAATGTGTCAGACAGCCTCATCAAAAATAAAGAAATACATCCATGACCTCATCATCGAATTTAAATCTGAAATTCTAACTCAGGTGAAGCAAGATATAAGAAGATTAATAAAAGAAGTCCTGGGTAATCCTCAAGTAGACACAAATGAAAGAATAGAGGAACCCAGAGAAAGGAGAGAAGCCTTTGATGAAGAACATAAACAAAATCTAGAATATATGAAACAGATCCAAAGAGAATATCAGGAAATTAAAAACTCCATTGAAACCTGGCAAAACCTTTTAACAGAAACTAAAGACAAACTTTCAAAACTTGAAGATAGATTTGCAAAGTAGAATCATGAAAGGAAGGATCTCTTAAAAATAACAAGGAACCAGGAAGCAACGATACAAAAGCTAGAAGATGACATGAAGTTTTATAACCTAAGAATAAAATATGTGATTGAAGATGCAGCCACAAATACAAATGAAATAAAAAGTCTATTCACAGAAATAATTAAGGAAAACTTCCCAAACATAGGTAACGGAAGTGAAGTTCAGATAAATGAGGCATATAGAACTCCAGCCAGCTACAACCAAAACAGATCTACACCCAGACATATAATACTCAGGATCCCAGAAATCCATCACAAGAACAGAGAATATTAAAAGCGGTCAGAGAAAAGAAACAGATTACCTATAAAGGAAAACTCATCAAAATCACAGCAGACTTCTCAATGCAAACCATCAAATCAAGAAGAGCTTTGAGTGAAATATTCCAAGCCCTGAAAGAAAATAACCTCAAACCCAGAATGATGTACCCTGCAAAACTGTCTCTCAAAATTAATGGAGAGATAAGATATTTCCACAACAAAGAGGAACTGGGGGAGTTTGTGACCACCAATTCAACCCTGCAAAGAATGCTGAAGGACATTCTAGAGAGAGAAGAAAATCACCAGGGTTCCAAGAATAATGGCAGAAAGGCCTCAAAGAAAGGGGCAGACAGTGGAATCAAGGAGAAAACTAAACAAATAACAACAGAAAAATAGCATGGCAGAGATAAGTCAGAGAAAATTGGTTATATCACTGTTTTATCTTGATTTGAATTTGAATCTGGTATGCTTGAGAGTGTCGAGTGTGAGAGTAGGGGCAACTACTCTGAAGAGTAGGATACCCATTCTGGTTTGATTGTTAACTGCCTTTGAAGTCCTATAATGTCTCCAATGTTTACATTTTAATAGTGTAAAGCAATACTAAGTTTATATTATATTTGACAATATAGACAATTTTATTGACAATAACAAGAGACATCATAGTGACTACCATAGATCACCTAGTGTTGTGTTTTTGTATGTTCTTTTCATTTTGTGTTTCTTTAGGAATTTGTATTGCTGACTTGTTTTGATTTGTTTCTCCCTCTAATACAGAAAGGCTAGGTATATGTGTAGAGACTTATACATGTGTAGAACTTCTAAGTAGTTTATGAGAATGGATTATAGTTATTGTAAAGAAAAAAAAGGAAAAGAGAGTATTCTAAAGGATATAACTGCATGTATGTTTGAGTGTGTGGAATTA
>PVLA01005342.1:0-39973 GCA_004027455.1 Hydrochoerus hydrochaeris
GTCTTCCCCTGTGAGGCGAGACCAGCTGCTTCCTGGATCTGTTCTGCACTCAGACGTAAGCTAAATGGGTGATGCTCTAGAAAAGCAAGTCTATGCTTGCATCTGACTCCAAAGACTTCTCTTCATTTTACTGAATGCACTGGGGTCTGACACTTGGGATCAGGGAGTGATTTGTTTGGGCTTCACCACAGATTTGCCAGTTTACCCCTGTTTGGCAAAGTCTGTCAGAGTCTATCAAAGTCTACCTGTGAATGCTAATGAAATGTTCACCAGCTTTATTTCCAATTAGATCAGATAACCAGTCCCAGCTAGGTCAGATATCCTTGAAGATACGTTGCTTATAATTCATTCCCTGGAACTGGGCATGATGGCACATGCCTTTAATCCTAACATTTGGGAGGCTTAGGCAGGAAGATCGCTACAACTTTGAGGCCAGCCTGAACCTCATAGTGAGAGAGAGTCTCCAGAAAATTAATTAATTAATTAATTGACTAAAATAAAATAATCCATTCCTTGGGACTCAATTTTTCAATCAGCCAGGATTTGGAGGTACAAGTAGCTAAAACCAGCTCTGGCTAGCTGATGGAGAAAATGAATGTCTTGAAGGTATATTGGGTAGCTCATAGAATTTGTGGCAGGCTGGAGGAGTAAGCTAAAAAAATGGACAGTCCAGGCAGTAGGATTCCCAGCCTAGCTCATTCTAAGTACACAGTGTGAGGCCATTGATTTGGTGGATGTATTTTTCCTTTCCGACTAGAAATGAAGATCAGAAACGTCTTCCTTTCACATGCACCATTTAAAATAATAATTATGTTGGTTTACTTACTCTTTGTCATAATGTGTTTTAGTTACTTTTCTCTCATTGCTGAGACAAAAATACCTCACACCCAAAATTAAAGGAGGAAAGGTTTAATTAGCTCACAGTTGGTGGAGGTTTCAATTGATAATCAGCTGGCTCCAGGGCAGGGTGACACATGGCAGGGGGAGGGGAGATGGAGTGCACGGCAGTAGAAGACAGCGAAAGCAGCCAAGGAAGAGAAGGAGAGAAGACGCTTTCTTGTCCCTTACATGGTACTCAGGCTACCTGCCCTAGGATGGATATAGAACTCATACCTTTAATCCTAACCAGAGTTATGCCAAACTGATCAGTGGACTGATTTACTAACCACACACCTTTAATCCCAGTATCACACACTCTAGATTCAGCCACCTCTGTAAAAGCTCTATGGCCCCATGAGGTTTTGGGGAGACATCTGGACAAAAGGCATGTTAGTAACGTTACAGGCAACTGAGTTAGACAGAAATATTACAGGCAGTCAGACAGGGCTGGACCCTCAAAGGAGCCAGTGTAGAAAAAGAGATACATTGCCACTGTAGGGAAGAGTTCCTCTGCTGAGGGCCAGACCTCAAGACACAAGATGAATCAAATGCATCCACATACTCCTAAGGATAAGCACAGGAATTGATATTCTAAATAGGTCTCACCTGAGGAAGCCAGGAGTCACCATCCCAGCTCCCTACAAGAAGTGTCACTGCTCTGTAAGCATGTCTGTTGCTATGTGACTTGCTTTCCCATTTGTCCCCGATTTAATCAATTTTACCTGAACAATTAATCTTATTGATTGGCCATAGTTCTGTCCCACCTCATGCCCACCTTGCGAGTTTCAGTTTCCCCACCTTAGACCTGCTTCACTGTGTGGTTTTCACTCTATAAAAGTCCCTAGAAAAGACAGGATCTTTGGTAACCTACCCAGGACCCCTTCTGTCTCTCTCTCTCTTTCCCAGACAGAAGTTTTCTTTCAATAAATATATTCTGCTCTTAATCTCTGTTGTTCCTAAAATTCATTCTTCAATTTTAGAGAACACGAATTCATACAGGACATCTAGTAGGTTGGGAGTTTCTCTCCTCTATATCAGTGAGAGACCTGGATGACCCGGGGTCCCCCAGAACATCACACTGAAGGTTACGTGGGTGATAGACTGATGAGGTAGGATAAGCTGGGGGTGGGACCGGACACTTGCTAAAGAGGAATAAATTACTGATCTGCAACAAGAAGAATGAATCGCAAAAAGAATTATGATAACAGAAAAAAACCCACACGCAAAAAAAAATATATATATACTATGTGTCCATTCACATAACATTTTAATACAGGTGAAACCAGTCTATAGTGATCCAAGGTTGCCAAGGAACCAAGAGAGTTTTCTGGCGCGCTGGAAATAGTTTATATCTTTTAATGTGGCAGTGAAACACTTAGTCCAAATCATCAAAATGTTCACTTACGATGAATGCATTCTATGCATAAATAAAATTGAGCTAAAAAGAATTACACATAATTTTAATAAGTTCTCACAACATAGATCACTTGCATGTGAATTAGCAGGGGAAGTTTTCCGTTGTTACCCTAATTCCTAGGCATGAGTTGCTCAGAATAACGTACTTTGACCTTTACATACACACCAGTGTTTTCCGCATAACACAGTTTTTGCCTGAGCTGGCCTTGTGTTCACACTCCTTATTGCTGCCTCCCCTCATTTGCCAGGAGCATCTCTGAAGGGTCTAAAGTTTATTCTGGAGGAAGGGGCTTGGGGAAATGAAGTGTGACATTTGCATAAAGTCCTCTGGGTCCCTGTGCCCTTTGGCATCCCAGCATCTTCCAGGCCTGGGTGTGTGTCACACGGTGCTGAGCGTCGGCCCCGCTCAGCGCTTAGCCCTCACTCTCTCCCTGTGCTTCCCTGGACCTGGCCTGGCTTCCACCCTGTCCTTCCCGCTGGCCGTGGCCCCTGAGTCTGCCGGTCTCCCTGGACACCGGGCTGGGCGAGGGGCACTCTCCTGTCTCCTGAGCCTTGGCTTCAAGGCTTCCACAACCTAAAACCAACTTTCTCACTTTTTCCTGAGGGCTCTGTGTGTGTCACGGGCTGAATATATTCAGACTGAAGAGTTTAAACAGAGCTGGTTACACTGCTAAGTGTAAGGTCTCTCGGGAGCCCTGCAAGGCGCGCGCCTTAGGAGCCTGTCAAGCCGCGTGCAGAGAAGGGGCCGCCGCCTCCCCTTGACCCATGTCCTGGGGTCCCCCTCGGGCAGGACTCTGCCTCACCTGGTACTTGCGCACTCCCGGCTCCGGCCACCTGCTGCCCGGGTCCGCAGGGCGGGAAGGGACAAGCGGTGGACTCCAGTCCCCGGAGCCACCGCGCCGGTCCCCGCCCTGCGCCTCAGCACCTCCGATCTGAGGACCCGGGAGGAGGCGGGCGGGCGGGCAGCGCCGCGCTCAGCTTCCTGCTTCCCCTGCGGCGCGCACTTTCGCTTTTCTTTCCTCGGTGGCCCGGCCCAGCCCAGAAGGCGCGCGCGGGCCTTCTGTTCCGCCGTTGGCATTTCCGTCCAAGCAGATCTGCGTGTTTCCCGGGAGGATCCGAGCCCAGCCCCGGGAGCCCGGACAGTGCGGGAGCCCATGGCGAACCCTGGGCCCAGGTGAGCTGCTCCCCGGGCCGGCGCGGCCTGCAGTGCAGGCGGCGCAGGCTTCCACCCTCACCTTCCCGGCAGGGCAGCCGCCGCCGCCGAGTGGGACCAGCTGTGAGGCTCGGTCTTTGCAAAACAGTGCTTCCCAGAGAGGCTGAGACGATCGGTGGGACTCACGCGGCACACAGTAGAAGCTGACACACACCTCAGCTCTGTGCTGCCCCTGCCTTCTTCCTGCCTGGCCTCGTGGTGGGCACCGAGCTCGGGCCCTGCACCCGGCCCACATTCCTGACCCTCTGTGCAGGGCACAGCCCGGGAAGCTGGTGGAAGGGAAACAAGGAGCGCCCTGTAATTTCCTCCCTCGTGTGTCATGAACTTTTAATCTTTTCTTTAAGCATATTCATGATTATTTCCTTAAATTCCTAGAAGTGAAAATTGAAAGAAACTCATGTTGTAGAGCATTTGACACGGATTACTAGATTGCTCTCAGGACTTTTGGACCTGTCTGCCTTTCCACCCGGATGATGTCCAGGCTTAGTATTCTTTTCTGTCTTGGCCACTTTGATGGGCAAATGTATTTTCAAATTGCCTTTGTGCATTCCTCCCTTCTAGTGAGTGCACCTGGTCTGCATGTGTTTGGGGCACACGTGGCTGCCCTTACTGCTGGCCTGTGCACATCTTCAGCTTTTACCGCTGCTTAGATGTTTACCTCTTGCTTATTTGCTGGTAGGACCCGTTATGTAATAAAAGCTGAACGCAGTCATCAGTATCTGACACAGTGAGAACTAACTCTGCTTTGCTGCTGGATACCTTGGGCTGCTTCCTTAACTTCTCTGTGCCCTGCTGCCGTCTTTTGGGAACCCCAGCAGATGAAGAGCGAGGAATCCAGCATCATCCTATTATCCATTGTTGTTACAGCCCGCAGTGCCTTCTTTTGCTTAGCGGGAATTCACTCGGTCTTTCCCTGACTATAATCTTTGCCATACATCCTTCCCCTACGCACTGCATGGATAGCAGCTTTCTCCATTTATTCTCTAGCTTCTAGAATTTCTTCATGATCAAAGACTGCTAATGGCTTATTCTATAGCACTGTGGTGTATTATTGTTTTTATGCTTTTTCTTCTGCCAGATGTAAAGGATTTGACAATGAGGAAGAGGCGGAGATGCTCATTCTGGCAGAGGGGTTAGAGCCCTGGTGTTCATCACAGTTTAATTTTCTGTTTAACACAAAAGGAAGCTAGAAAAAATGGATCTGGGTCTGCTTTGTGTTTTAAAATCTCTAGATGATTTAGCCTTTTGTTCATACTACCCTTTATTGTGACAATTTGTCAATAATGCCATCTGTAAATTTTCAACCTACTGTGTAGCCTACTGGTCTTTTCTCATGAGCCATAAATGGTCAATTTTTATAAATGTTGCCCAGGGTAAGAAAAGGCATGGGCCCATCCTGAGATAGGAAACCAGTAAGTGAAATGAATCAGTGATGTCACCTTTGCTAATCAGACTTTTCACTTCGTTCATGATTTTATGTTTGGCCTGCTTGTGTGGAAATGTTGTGAATGTTTCTCCAGTGTCTCTAGACATTATAGGGTCTCCATTAACCCACTTTGCAGTGATCCCTTTCCTGTGAGCCTTGCTAATGGATGGCGTGAGCGGCAGCCCCGCCATCTGGTTTACCCCAGCTCCATGCAGCCCCGGAACATGAATTTACAGCCGTCAGCCTGCAACCAGAAAGTCGGGATTCATTCCCACCTCTCCCACGTCTAGGCTGCATAACCGAGGGTGAGAGGTCATAAGCCTCTGTGTGGCACGATCCCCAACAGTTAAATGGGTGCAGCCATAGTAACTATTTGTAAGGTTGTGTGAAGATCACATAAGTTACTGCCAGTGAAACTCTTATAGCAAATCTGGTCCCCAGAAAGCACTCAATGAACAGGAGCTGTTTTTAATATCATGTTTACCACAGCCCCTTTAGGACACGCTTGGCCTCCACGGTTGCTGGGCATTGTCTTTGTTTCCTGTACCCATGAGGCTTGTTGGCAGATGTTCTTTGCAGACTGCTAGGGGGACCAGAACGCCAGTCTGCAGGTGCCGGTTGGGGAGAGAGCGGCTCCCCTTACCCTCGAAGTCTTCGCTTGTTTCTCAACCTCCTCTTTCCCCAGGATGTTCACTGTGAACCATGCCTTGGAAAAGGCTCTTCTTCAGCATTTCGTACGCCAGAAGCTGGAGATCGCCTATGCCATAAGCAAGCCGTTTCCCTTCTTTGAATCGCTCCGGGACAAGTCCCTCATCACCGAGAGGATGTACGTGGTGAGTCACATCGGCCCTTCCCAGGCAGCCCAGCTCCAGTGGGCTGGGGTATTGAGATCTCAAACTACCACCCATGAGGGCTCTTGGAGGGTGCCAGGGCCCACTTAGCTATGTTTGTTGTCACAGGACAGGAAGTAGCTGGAAGAGAGGGCATTGTGGGTGCCATATTGGTTTTGAGGTGTCATGGGGGTGACTATGGCAAATGAACACAAACCAGGTAGCTTAAAACAGCTTCAGTGTATTGTCTCTTGGTTCTGGAGGTCAGAGATGTTGACGGTATTGGTTCCTGTTAGAGGCCTGGAGAAGAAATGTTTACCTTCTGGCAGCTGCTGATGGTGCTCAGTGGTCTTCAACTTGAAACACATCAATCCAATGTCTGTTTTCACCTCACATCTCTTTCTGTCTTTTATGTCTTTTTCCCTTTGCTTTAGGGTTCTGGCCCCATGCTAACCCAAGCTGATCCTATCCCAAGATCATTAACTCAATTACATCTGCAAGGGCCATTTTTCCAAATAACTCGCACTCATAGTTCTGGATGGATGTGTGAATGTATCTCATCTTGCAAGGAGGAGGTGCCCTCCCCATGCTGCAGGCATTTTCCCAGCGTTTGAGAGCCTACTGCTCCTTCTGATGCGAGACAGGCAGACACTGGGAGATATAGGGCAGCATTTGCATGAAAATGGTGCTCTTTTCATATAATTTTGAGAGAGTTTTTTGTATTGTTGTAGGTTTGGGGAGGGTTGTTTGTTTGTTAGTATCTTTGAGTTCCAAGGTCCGCAAAGTGACAAGAGAGGTAGAATAATCTTTCTCTCTTTATCCAACCACCTCCAACTCCTCCTTCAGATTACTGTCTGGAAGGTTCTCCTCAGCTGGGTCTCCTTAACCTGCTCTGGAAGGTTCTCCTCAGCTGGGTCTCCTTAACCTGCTCTGGAAGGTTCTCCTCAGCTGGGTCTCCTTAACCTGCTCTGGGAGGTTCTCCTCAGCTGGGTCTCCTTAACCTGCTCTGGGAGGTTCTCCTCAGCTGGGTCTCCTTCCCTTAACCTGCTCAGACACCCCTTTTTACTCTCTCATGGCAGTCTGAACTTTTCCCTCATGACACTAGTCTCAGTTGTAACTGAGTATTTATTTCACTCACATTTATTATTCAGTGCCCATCATTTCTGCCTGAAAATGCTCCCCTACCGTGTGGGCTCCCCATCCTGATCATGGGCCCCGCCATTTGCTCAGTGATCTCCCTTTGGTTAAAACCCGTTCAGGTGGGATGGCAAGCGAGACACAGCAGCTAACAAGTACACAGAATTGCCAGTTCTTGTTACGTCCCCTTCTAAGCATCCTTCCCTGAACCTTGAAGAAGGACATAGTGGCACTCTTTGATTCTTCCATTACTCAAATGTACCAAAAAGTAAGAGTCACAAAACAGACTTATTTTCAAGAAGGCAGAGTGATTTATTCCCGTGACCAGGCACCAAGTATATGTGAAGTAAACTTGCAGAACTGTGACCTCTCTACCTTAGAAGATCTGACCCTATGTGTTCTGTTAAATTTCTCCTTAAAGAGAATTAACTAGCTTTCTTATGACTTCGAAAACACAAGTGTATTGTAACTCTATAATCATTTCTACTAACATTTTTCTCCTTTTTTTAAA
This sequence comes from Hydrochoerus hydrochaeris, assembly GCA_004027455.1. Classification (NCBI taxonomy): domain Eukaryota; kingdom Metazoa; phylum Chordata; class Mammalia; order Rodentia; family Hydrochaeridae; genus Hydrochoerus; species Hydrochoerus hydrochaeris. The sequence goes on from PVLA01005342.1 coordinate 7,413, forward strand.
AGGAGTCTGTGGAAGCCTGTAGAAATTTGGTTCCTATATCCAAAGTGGTGCACAACATTCTTACCAAACTGGAGAAGACTTTTAACCTGTCACTTCTGGTGACACTGTTCAACCAGATTAACCTATATGAATACCCTAATCTGAGGACGATTCTCAGAAGCTTCATAAATGGTAATGCAGTTGCTCAAATACCTTTTGTACATAATAAGTTGCTGTGCTAAACATCTGGTTTGTGTCCAGCAAGCATTATGCACTTCAGGCTGCTTTCCCTTTGAGAAGGTACAGACCATGCTCACTCATCAGCAAGGCTGGAGCAGCAGCCCTTGCTAATTCTGAGCTCCATGCTCTGAGATGAATTTCTAGAAGACACAGACATTTCTGTGTCCCTGGTCTATGAATTTGAAGGCAAGCGTAGTATTTAATACACTGGAAAACTAGGGGATGCGTACAATGATGGAAATGCAGAGTTACAAAGACTAGGTCTGGCATAAAGATAAAGGAGACCAAGAGTAGAAGAAAAAGAGACAGGAATGGAAAACAGTAAATACCTTTCGTTTGTTGTTGTTTATGTATTATCCCACCACTTGATATGATTATCTCATGTGATCTTTAAAATAACACTGCGAAGTTGTTATTAGCTGTATTTGGCAGACAAGCAACTTAAACCATGGAGGTGACTTTCCCCAAATTAATTGTCCTTTTAAGAGGCAGAACCTGGAGTCCTGTTTGGTTCTGCCAATTCTTGAGCCCAAACTTGTAACTACTCTTTTAAACAAAGCCAGCAGAAAGACAGATTGTAGGGCTGGAGGAAGGAAGAAAGGTAGTGAAAAGGAAGAAAAGGAATATTGACACAGTCACAGAAAGAGAGGATGGGAGAAAAAAATTCAGCAGGAAGTCCACTAGGAAAAAAGAAGAGCTGGTATGACAGCTTTCTGTCACTATAACAAAATACCTGAGTTAATACCTTATAAAGAGCAGAGGGTTGCTTGGGGCCACAGTTTTGGAGGTTACGGCCCTGGCATGTTGGACATCTGGTGAGGCAGTGCACCACAGCAGAGGCGTGTGAGCAAAGCTGCTCACTTCATGACCAGAGTGAAGAAAGGAGGAGAGATGAGAGCTGCACGATCCCCTTCAAGAACAACGGCTCCCCAGTGACCTAAAGACCTTCCACTTGGTCCCACATCTTAAAGCTTTCACCATCTTCCTTAATCACCACCCTAGGACCATGGGCTTTGGGTGAGGGGACATTCAGTAGTCAGACTACACAGCTGGACATATAAAGGAGTAGAAAAAGAAGCAGTGACAGAGGGGAAGACAGAGGCCAGAGTAAGGGTCAGGCAGCCAAATCATTCTGGGTTGGAAGACAGAGTTGTTTGGTCAAAGTATAGCTCAGCTCTTGGAGCATGGGAAGGGAGGCACCACCAGACCCGGCTGGACTGTGACGCTGACATTGATGGAGCCACCACTGTTGACAGTGCACGTGCCCCCTGACACTTCTTTGTCATGCGGCTTCTCCATGATGGATGAAATGGCTCCTTGAGCTGAGGGAGCAGCAAAGAAGAAGTTCCCCTGCAGGCAGGAGCAGCTGCCTGAGGGCACGTTCTCCTGACAGCGTCAGGCTGGCACCAGGAGAAGCGCCGACTCCAGGGTGTGCTGCGTTTACCTGGGAGTCAGAATGACCCATGTGCCCAGGTGGCCCTGGCCTGGCTGGGCTCAGGAGTCTTCAGGATATGCAACTCTGAGATTTTTTTCCTGGATCCCTTTTCCAAATCCATTCCTTTTTTCATTCACTGGTTGACATAACTTTGCTTCTGAAATAAAGGACAGAGAAGAATCATAACAAAAACCTGGCATAAATCAATGCAGGGAAACAGCCTGTGGGAAACTGAGGGCCCGGGGAATTAGGAGCGGGAGAGAAGGTTGAGCGTGGCTGGGTCAGAAGTTTCCAGAAAAGGCACAGAAACCGAATCTGCAGAATTAAGCAGAAACCAGAATACAAATGGCCTAATCCACTCTAATAAAGAATTTTTATTTTATTTCTTCAAGGGATGTATAATGTATTTACTATTAAAACAAAGACTTCCATTAAAGTTACAGCATGTACATAACTGACTAAATTTGATTAAGCCCAAAGAATTAAAACCCTGGGTACAAAGTCAAACTCAACCTTATGTGCGAAACCCTGCAGGTAACAGATTGGGGACAGATGCAGTTATTGTACCACTGAATGCTTAAATCAAATAAGTAAAATAGAAAAGACCCACAAATAGACACTGATGGTGATGAATGGGTTCTACAGGGACAATGGGTCAGTCCATGCTCCGTCCTGGTTGGAAGTTCCATACTAAGAAACCCTCAGCTCGTTCAGGGTCCGCAAAGTACTGATGTGTGATGCTTCCCTCACCCCAGTCGGCAGGAGAGTTTCTGCTGACCCAGAAGAAGAGAGCTCCCTGGAGACCCTGCTGCAGCTGCCCCCACCCCAGCCACCTCCACCAAGACTTCTGTCCTGTGCACCTACAGTCAGTGAGGCCAGAGCATCCTTGGAACAAGTCAGGGAGAGCCCGGACAAACCACCCAGCCCTTCTGCCCCTGCTGTGCCACTTCCTGGGCTCATCCTGGGGGAAGGAAGTGCTCCAGGTAAGAAGCAGAGGCTGTGTAACATCCATGTATCCCTAGCGAGAGGTGCCTAGCACCCCAGGGTCCTATGTCACTGACCTGGTCCTTTCCGTGCACCCACCTCCCTGTGCATAGCCCTTTCCGAGAAGGATCTCGAGTGCTCGTAGGAGCCCAGACCTGTTTCCCACTCCTGGAAGGGCCCAACCCTCCATCCTTGGACCTTGGTGCTCCATCTAAAATAGACATTTTGAACATTCACTCTCCTGCCTAAAACCCAATTCCTGTAACCTGTCATGATTTCTCTTTTTCCTTTAGTGGCCAGTAACAGTTTAACATCTAACAGAAAGACAGAAGAGTCACAAGAGATGCCCAGCCTTCCCTCTGGCCCCAAACAAGGTAATGAAGGGAAAACCTGCACCACCACCTGAGAGGCTGTGCTATATACCTCCGGGCAAATGCTCACGCAGACATCTTGGCACCAACATGTATTTATCATAAGATTGTCACCTCCCTGGTTGCCACCAGAACTCAGTGTCACCACTTCCCACTGCCCTCCCTGACTCCCTTCCAGTAAAGGAATTTCTCTAAATGGACCTGACTGAGGCCCAGCCCTGTGCTTCCCTGATAGTCACACAGGTAACGACCACGGCAAGTTGACCAATCGGGGCCGAGCTCCGAGGGCGGGAGACGGTGAAGTGTGTGCCACGTGCCTCTTGGCCTTCCTGGTTCTCCTACTGACTGTATCTTCAGCCTGTTCTGAGCTCTGAAATTAATTATACACAGGTGAAATCTTTCTCACTACAAATACACTTAGCTCACTGTTACTGTTCCTTTCTGGAGCAAGTCTGGAAGTCCTCTTTTGTGAGTGTTTTTAGTGATACTGTCATGGAAGCCTTGATATCCTGAACCAATTCCGAAAGTTTGCTTTCCACGGTCACTAAGACCTTGGTGCCAGATCTAGTGATAAGGTGGACAAGGACATACCAGAATGTCTTAAGCACCTGCCTTCCCGTGGAATGGCACGAGGCAGCAGCATTCAGTGTAACTTTTGATCACACCTCGTAAAGACACTGATGAAAGGGGACTTCCAGAACTGCATCAGAAAGTGGCAAAAATGATGGGCTTCATGTGCTTGGAGTGGGCAGGGGGAGAGGATTCAGAGAGGGATTCGGGGCAATGTGTCTTTTACTGTAATAATTGTTTAAATTGAAACATTCACCCTAGTTTTCAATTATACCTCATGTTTCCTTTATTAGTGATAAAAGATGCTTCTTCAGAACCCAAAGAGCCAGCACAGCCCCAGAAAGTACCCAGAACATCTCCAGAAAAGAAAGGTAAGAATTTCTTTTCCTCTGAAGATGTCAGCAAAGTGAATTCGGAGCTGCTTTTTGCTCTTCTGGTCATATCCTGTCATGAGCACCTGCTTTGTGACTAGACTTGTCACAAAGTTTGTTTCTGCGACTCCCTTTCACTGCACCTTCCCTGAAGAACTTTATGAGGATTAGAAGAAACAAGAAGGCATTTTTTCCCCATCAGAATTGCCTGTTCTGAAATCATCAGACTCTGACATCACAGCTTCTTAGAATGTGAGTTGCACAACCTCCTCTTGAGAAGACTCTGCTTCCTCCTAAGCCCCCGCCACGTATTCTGTGCCGTCACTCACACCCCATGGTGGGAGCAGCTTGGATACCCACCCTTTGCTACCCACCACCCCATCCAGCCCCTGGCTTCTCCATCCTCTCCTCTGATGTCCAACCATTCAACTGAAACTCCTTCCCTTCTGCCCTACCGCCCTTTGGCTTCACCATCACTCCCTGGCAGAGCTCAGGGGTTGCCTGTCTCTGTCCTCGGGTCCTGCCAAAACCCTGGATGCTTTAAGGTACACATGGACCACAGACCACCATTCAGTGCCCCAGGCCCTCAAATTCTTCATCTGCCGATTTCCAGTGACTTTGTCTTCCACAAATCCCTGGGTTCTCATGCCCAAAGGCAATCCATAGGATTTCCCATCCTTCAAACCCAGCTCAATTTCCCCATAATTAATTTAAGGATTCCTTTTTTGATAATTATCCTTGAGGATTGTTCCACCTACAGCTACCATTCAACTTCTGATCTCTCCTCAGCCTAATTTTTAAAAAAATTTTTTTTAAATAGTCTCTACTTTCTTCCTTACGGTTTGTTCTCTGTCGCTTCTCTGAGCTCATTAGGCTTTCCACTCCCTGACCTGTGCCTCTTCCAGGCTTCCTCTGCTTTTCTTCACACCCTTTCTTACCAGCCTGGATTCCAAGACCCATCATCTCTGAACTCTTGTTGTCCTTTTAACATCGCAGTGTCGAGCAGAAACAGTGTCGAGCAGAAACACCGAAACAACACCCAGGATTTGGGGGCAGATTTATTTTATGTTGATGGACACAGATTGAAATCATCCCCAAAATATCAGGCCCTGATCTCTGGAGGTGTAGGACTTATATGGGATAAGCAAGCAGGAAGTACAGAAGCAGAATGGCTTGTCAACAGGGGATTGGTTTATACAGTGTGCGTCACCATGACCAGCCATTTGTGAGAAATAGAAGCAGCCAGAACCGGAACAGGAACTATTACCTGGGCAACTAGGAACCTGAAGTGTACTGGCTGTGGGGGCGGGGGTGGGGTTTCTGTTACAGTCTGCCTTCCCTGTGTGTCTTTTCCTGGAACTGTCTGGTAGGTTTGAAAGGAAGCTTTCCGAACACTGCATCTGAGAAGTGGGCAGTGCTGGGTGTCACACAGCAGACAGTGCACCTGCTTTGCCTTCATGACCTGTGTAGAAATGATCCCTCACATGGTGTGACAATCCCACTTTCTGTGACAAGCCTTTCAAACTTAAACTCTGTTTTTAAAATCTCCTCTTTATTGCTCAAAAGATGATTTTTGTCTCCTGTTTCATATTAAGGGATCAGAGGATCATCTCATCCTGTCCTAACAGTGGTGCCCCAAACTCTGCCTGCATCTGCCCCTCTCCTCTCCTGTTCCCTCCTCTCTGGGGCAACCCTTCCACCTTGCTTTGCAGGGCTCATGCTCCTCTCTCCCTCTCTCTCTCTCTCTCTCTCTCTCTCACACACACACACACACACACACACACACACGCCTCCTCTCTCTGCCCGCCACTCTAGAGGGCAGAAGAAATCCTCCCCTCCTACTCCATGAAGCAGCCTCACGGAAGGGCACTGATGACTCCTACCCACTGTGGTCTGAACACCAAGAGTGAAAGTTGAACACTTGTAACAAGTAAGGTTGGCAGATCTGTTTGTCACTATGAAAACTTATTTATCCTTTGTTTTTCAGGAAAGAAAAGGAGACCATGTATCTGGTCAAATCCAAGAAAAAGACGTAAGAAAAGAGGTAAGATGAGAGCACAAGAGGCAGCCAGAAGCGGGGAGAGCTCATGCGGGGCTTGGTAGTGAAGGGCAAGGGCAGATGGATTTTATTCCAAATGCAGTGGGAAGTCACTGAAGAAATCTGAGCTTGAAGTGACAGGGTTTGATTCTAGATCTCACTGCTGTGTAAGGAATAAACTGGAGATGGGCAAGAATCTTTCTGTTCAAAGCAGATTACATGTCACAGGGAGGTGACGACAATGCATGGATTTTCAGTCTATGTACAGGAGGAACAGCCATCTGTCTCCCCTGTTAATTGATGAGTTTTAAAAATTTGCTACTTTAGATAAGATGGGAAGGGTCCTAGGTCCTCACCCAAACCTTTTAGCATTTCCAAAGACCAAAGCTTTTAAACTTAAAGATATCTCCAAATTTTGGACCTTGTCCATTTTGACTTGTTCATACATAGGAGGAGATTGATCCAGTTTTCCTGACATTTTGTGACTTTGTCTAAGAACCCAGTCCTGGGAAAACCATTTGGACCTCTCAGGAGATAAGGGAAGTTTTATCCTTTTGAATGAGAGCAATTAATTAGACAAATAGCCACAAACCCAAGTCTCACTGAGGTGAAGAGTAAAATGTGTTTAGGAAAAATGAGGTGAACTTTCTCTCTTTTTAAAAATACACATTTCCATGTCTCTGGAGGCTGGGGATTTACACAGGAGTACTGAGTAATCAGGAAAAGTTCATCTGACACTCAGTGAAAAATTTGATCCAAAGCTAAAAACATGGGGATTCTCAGTAAATGAAGGTGTTCAGATCCATGGCTGAAGAGAAGAGAAACCAGGACCCAGCCCTGCTTTCAGAAATCCCAAAAGAGAAGGAAGAGTCCAGCAAGGCAGACAGAGGGGGAGAGACCGTGGGGAGAAGGAGCAGCAGGAGGGAAATGTCAGTGAGCCGGAGACACGAGATGAGATTAGAGAAGACAGTCACGGGGCGGCTGTAAAGCCTGTGAGCACTTAGCAGTAAATATGTTTATATCCAGCCAGGCCAATTCCTCTTCACTCACTGCCGCCCGGGCAGGACAGGGGGGTCCACAGGTCAGACACCCTGGCGGGAGGGCGGCAGAAGTCAGTTGGTGCCAGCACATGATGACCATAGCCGTAAAGGGGAGCAGAGCCTAAGCCAATGACGAAAAGCTCCTTCCCCCTGACTTAATTTACCCTTATGGTGATTGCAGTGTCCAGAATCACAGATTTGGTGGCCTTTTAAGGTACTCTGTAAACAGAAGTTAGTTCTGGGCCTGTTAGCCAAGGTGAGAGGCCCTCCTGGCATACTCTCCTACTCAGGGGTTCAAATCACACTCCCTGAGCTTTGTCAGCTGTGCCCCTGACTTCATTTACCACCTCTGCATGGATGGTTCCAAGTCTGCACTTCTAACTCAGGCTTCCCTCCAAGAAGTCTATAACCAGCTGCTTACTGGTCATCTTGGTTTGCAAATTTCCCATTGGCCTTATAACCTCCATGTGTCTAAATTGTCACAGCAATGGCTTGGAAGTGGGGTGGGAGTTACTTTGGATGGGATGGTCCAGGCAGAGAGCCTCAAAAGTACAAAGAACCCAAGGCTGGTGTTGGATGGCCATGATGATGAAAACAGATTGTGGAACAAGGTAGGAGCAGAGAGAGATGCTAGATCATGTGGGGCCCACCAAACTTTGGGGTGGTTTGTAATTTATTTAAATTGAGATGAGGGTCCTTATCTATACAGGTGCCCAGCAAAGGCCTAAGTCATTCTTGACTAATTTGAGCAATTAGCTTATTGACAAGTTCTACTGAGTCTTTCTCCTCTTTTCTACTCTAAAATCTGATGATTTAATTTCCATGCTCAAGTGTCGTCCATGGTCTCCTGTTGTCATTAGCATCACACACGTGGTTCTCTTGAATGCAACTTTCCCTCCCCGTTAGCTGTATCTCTTTCCCCTCAAAAACTCCAGCCAGCCACACTGAGCTTCCTTCTCTCTTCCCTTTTGGTACTTAGTATGTGTGTCCTCCTTGAATGGTACATTTTTACCCTACTCTCCTCTCCATAAATGTTGGCTAGCTCCTTTTTATCAGTGGCGCTGGCATAAATGTCTACCACGAAAAGGGATATTCTGACCCCTGAACTAGTTAAATTGGTCTTACTACATGTTTCAGTAGCACCCAGCACTGATTTTTTTTTTTGCAAGATTCCACATACTCTGATGGAATTACTTATGTAATATCTCTTCTAGGCTACATGGTAACATCCAGGAACAAATAAAAAAAAAATGAAAGAAGCTTATTTTCTGTATCGCAAATTTTGAATACTGATCTGACAGAGGACAGTTTGTCTAAGCACAGTCTATTACTGTGTTATGCAAATGGGCCACAGACACCACTAACAAAACCTGATGCCGTTATAAATAAAAGATTATTGAAAGAAATTTCTCAGGAGAGAGGTAGAGCCCAAATAGCCCCATAAATTCTTAACATCCCAAGCTTAGGGCAGGCACAGATGGTCCGTATGAGCCATGTACTGAGATGCTCACCCCCAAAATGCTCTGGGCATCAAGGGGTGGGGACAAGGACCATTTATAGAACTGTGGGACAATGAACATTCTCTGGTCAGAGAGTTTCCTTAGGGCGATGTCAGATGGCCAGTTCTGCCGGAGTAACCAATCACCTGCTGACTCTCCTCTGCCAGCCTACAGAAAGGAGTCGGAGATGCCAGGCCCTTATAGATTTGTCTTCCTATTGTATTTGAATGAAAAAAATTGCAGATGTATTTTTAAAGGCATTGCTTTACTATTTTATTTTAAATACAACAGAGAATGTGCTTTTTAAATACCTACCCTTTTCCAAACAGCCTTTCCTGCTATGTAGTCCAGACCAGCCTTGAGCTTGCCGTTTAGATCCGGCTGACCTTGAATTCATGACCATCCTGCCTCAGCCTCCTGAGTGCTGGAATTACGGTTGTGCACCACCACACTCAGTTTCCATTCTTTTTTTATTCTGGTAAAATACACATAAAATTTACTATCACAATAATTTTAAGTGTATAGCTCAATGGTGTTAACACTTATAATGGTCACAGCTGTCACCATCATCTATCTCCATATTCATCTTCTAAAGGTGAAACTCTATACCCACTGAACGATAACTCCCCATTTTCCTTACCTCCAGTCTAACGGGCATTAAGAGTGGTGCTCTTTTATAGTTAATCAAGTGTCCTTATGAAAAATGCTACACACCTTAAAAGGTGTTTCAAAACTTAGGAGAGGGAGATAAATAATAAAGCTAAAAAATAGGCATACCACATTGTCCTGTGTTATAGAAAAAGCGCAGGGCTCTGTTTTCTCTAAGAGATTTGATTTTATTTGAAGTCTTCCTTTCCTTATGGAGAAAAGAAATTAAACGCACCAAATTAAGGCAAGTTTTAAACCCTTTCAGAATACCCTTCAGTCTCCTTTGGCTGCATTTTCAGTGACATTCAGTGACTGTCACATTGGCCAGGCCGGAGTTCCCTTACTGGTGCTAAGCCACGCCCACTCCCTCCGGACCGGGAAGGTCCCTGGTCCACCTGCTGAGAGGATGTGTGGCTGTGCCCTGGGTAGGGCTTTGCTGAGCTCCAAACGGACATTCTTGTGCTCCTGGACAGTGGTCATCCATTTCTGAAGTCACAGCCAGTGAAAATTGTGTTCTCTTTCTGCAATAAAGCAGGCTCACCTCCGGGGCTCCTGGCATTGCGCATCCTTAGTCCTGGAGCCACCATCCACAGACCTTCAGGGCAGCCACCATCACAGCAGGGCTTTGCCCCCCAATTCTTTGACTCCTTGCACCATCCTCTCCTTAAAGGTGCCTACATAGGAGCCTTTGGATGTCTTCCTGTCACACCCAGGCCCTGAGGGAACCAGGAGGGGTGTTTATAATGAGCTGCCTCTCTCCCTGAAGCCATGTGGCTGAACTCATCTACTCAGATGTGGCCACCAAATGCAGCTGGGTCACAAACAGGAAACAAAAGATAAGCTGTACAGCTTCCCCTAAATGTATCTGGTTGGCTTCAACTAGCTGGTACCTGGAGTGAGAGCTGATGGTGATTTGGGGGCATAAAGAAAGATTCACACAAGAAAGAGAGAGAGAGAGAGAGATCACGAAATAGAATAAAATGAAGTATAGAGTACAGAGAGGGTTGGGCACGGGAAGGGAAGTTGCTAATGAGAAGAAAAAGGGGATCACTGGGGGACCACAATTTAAGTATTCACAAGTCACTGCATGGTTTAGGGGCAGCCCCCACTGGGCACGGAGTACAGGAGAAGCCTCAAGCAATGGAGCAAAGGAAAAGAGACCCGTCCTCGAACTCCAAAGTGGTTTCAAGGACCCAAAAGACAAGGACAAAATGTGCCCAGAAGTCCAGATCAGCAGGTAAGGCTGGCAGGGGACTCTGCCTGTGGAAGCACTGGGCTCAGTGGGGAGGGTCTCTCGTGGAGAAGCAGAGGGGTAGGTGGGTGCCTGAAGTTGCCGTCAGAGGAGCAAAAAGTATCAGTAGGAGAAACAGGACAACAGGGCAAGGCTCTGCCCGAGTGGTTGTTAGAAGTACACGAGTCCCAGGATGCAGTTCACTGGGTGGTGTGGATTCATGGGTCACCACCCTGCCCCGCGTGAGGGTGGCTCCTTTCTGATGCCTGCAGACCCACTATTGGGAGGGGCGCCAGTCCTCCAAGTGGACTCAGGATTGTTTTTTGTTGCTACTTGGTTATTGCTGTTTTGGGTTTTGCTTCAAAAGCCAAAAACCATATTCCACTGGGCTTCCCTTGAGTTTCTTTGTACACTGCCTACAGTAAAGCTTGTGTGTTAGTTGTGTTCCTGTTTGCCAGTGTCCCACGGCTCAGCTTCAGGGAGTAATGTAAGTCAAGGGAGAGAATCGTTTCCAGGCCACCACTTTCAGGTCTCCTTCCTCTCTGTTCCCAAACCAGCGATGCTCTGTGACCCACAACCATGAGTGTCCATGACATAGGGCAAAGCCCCATCTGATGTGTGATGATTGAATAGCATGAGGAAACGTAAACTTTTTTGGTTGAAACCAGCCCTTGGCAAACGGTTTCCAGAGTGGGCCAGCCAGTCCATGGTTCGGGCTCTGCTGATCATACAGCCTGGGTCACAGCCACTCACCATGTATTTAGAGTAGAAGCAGCCAGAGATGAATGCATAGCCAATGGACATGGCTGGGTTCCAGTAAACTATTGGCAGCAGGGCAGTCTGGCCCCTGGGCTGTATTTTCCTGACTCCTGTAATAAAACACTGAGGCTTCTGAGGGTTATGACTTGCGGTACCACTGTCTAGCCTAGCTTTACTAATGAACCTGTTTTTAAAATAAATTTGTCATTTAAATTTTTCTTTTGAAGATAATCTATTTATATGTGCCAATTTTTATCAAAGTCATTTCATTTTTTTAAATTCTTTTTGTGTTTAATCACTTAGGGCAGTTAACCCTATGTTCTGCCCATTGCAATGTTTCTATCTTGCTTGGTTTTGTCTCTGTGTGGGGGGCTGTGTATTAGATACTGAACTCAGGGCCTTCACTTTGACTATACCCACAATTTTTTTTTTTAACATATTATTTTGAAACAGGGTCTTGCCAATGGGTTGCCCATGCTGGGGTGACACTTGCCATCCTCACGAATTACAGGCTTGCTTTTGTCTTCTAACTTACTTGAAAAGCTGAAGGCCCTGTTTGTTGCTAAAATAGACAAACTGGTTTATCTGTAGCCGTGTGGCTCATGGCAGTTTTCCATTGTTGGCACTATTGGCATTTCAGGGTCAGATAATTCTCCGCAGGGCCATCCTGCGACACCTTTGGCCACTGGCCACTAGGTCCCAGTAGCACATGCCTCCCATGCCGACCAACAGAGGTTCCCAGGCACTGCCCCTTGTCCCTGGGGCAAAGCCCCCCAGCACTGACAGCCCCTGCTTCGTGCCCCACTAGAGCTCTCGCCTCGCAGGCCCGATGAGCATGGGATGCTCCTCTCCTATGCACCCCTCACACACACCCCGAAGGAAATCTCCCCCTCCCCCTCCTCCTCCATCTCACCCCTGGTGCCCACCGCAGCTGTGATTTGTTATCTAAGCACCTCAGGTCTATGGCATGAGAGCCACAGGAGGTGAGGAAGCGATGAGTCCTGCCCTGCTGTGTCCAGGTCCGCAGTACCTCACGGTCTGTAACCTAGGTAACAAGCCAAGTGGCCCGGCATCCTCCTGCACCGAGAATGAATGCCAGTGTCAGGGTCCAGGGCCTTGCAAATGTGTGCTTTGGAAAAAGCTGCCCTTAACACAGTACCTCGAAACCAAGGCCTTTGCTGCCCTCTGCTGGAAGATCATTGTTCCCAGCATACTGATGGGTCATTTCCAGCCTGAGGCCTTTGCTCAGTGAGCCCAGCACCACCTGACGCCAAGGCCCTGATGTGACTCTGAGTAGTTGTATCACTTTGCAGTTGGCAAAGCATCTAGCACTACGTTTTGTTATCTTAGCTTCACAGTACGTGAGAGCCAATTTTACAGATGCAGTTAAAGGGTTCAAGACTTGCGTGAGCTAAACTCGATGTAGGTGGTTCTAATTCCAGACCTTTTGTGCTTTCCAACTAACAACATAATAAGTGCAGACACCTGCTCGTCTTTCATGATCACCACCTCCCCCTTCTGTAAAATAAAGACAGTCGCTGCTTCTGTTTCCCACATACTGCTGGGCGGGTGAGGGACACAAGTGCGCTGCCCCTGCTCCTGCTGTTCCCTTGATGACTTCCCCAGCACCCCATGTCCGTCCTCACCCCACCCCAGAACCCTCATGTGCATCATGAAGCTCCAGAGCTCTCCGCAGGCCTCTGTCTTTCCACCCGTGATCTTCAGCTGGTGCCTTTCCCCGAATCCCGGGAGCTGGCATTCAGCTGGCCCATTAGGATTCTCGCGTTCCACTCCTCCATGTCTCTCCATCGGGCTGCTCTTTAATTTCCTCGTGGTGTTTTCATTTGCATGAGCCCTGCCGTTTAACTGCCTACCCTCACATTCCTTGCTTTCTGCTCACACTTAGTGATTGTCTCTCAATCAGTCCCTCTGTGGCCTCCTTAGAAAATGGACTGGCAGCTGTGGGAGAAGCCCAAGCAGGCCTCCTCATTTCCATGAGGCTGAGCCAGCTCAGCCAGACTGAGAATGGACCAGAAAGCTGCCCTTAGGGGTATCATGAGGGGCTTTGGAGTCCCTGGCCTAAAGGCCCATCTCACCTGGTGTTCATGCGCAGGGGGTAGAGACAGCGATGCTTGTGCCAGGTCTCTGCTGCCATTGGCCCCAAAGCCACCCCCACCTCTTGCCAGAACACCCAGGACCTCTGTGTCCCTTAGAACCATATTTACCATCGGCCACTAGAGAAGACATTTCCGTGGAGCCAGAGAACTGTAGAAAGTCCCCGTGGCTGCACTTATCTCCTGGGGGGTTTGTAGTTGTGGTCAGGGTGCAGGAGGTCACCCACTCACACTGGACCACGGGGTTGCATACTGATGGGATGCCGAGATGCCAGGCCCACCTGTGTCCGGCTCTCAGGGGGAGCTGGCCACGCCATGGAGCGAGCTGGCTGGCTGCTGAAGCAAAGGTCTTCCCACCCATCGCGCCCCCTCACCCCCACCCCCCTATCCATGCCTACAGTGTTGCCAGCCCCTGCTCCTCACAGGCTGGGCTTCCTTTGGGGCTCTGTGGGGGGAACCGCACTTCCCAGGGGTCCCTCCCTTCAGCCTGACTCTGCTTCAGATCTTTCCAAAGCAGCGAATGGCTTCTTCACCCCAATGCTGCCGTTTTGTTTTTCCAACAGTGCTCTTGCTTGTCCAGTGTGTTACCCTTTGGCTCTTTGAACAAGTGAGGCACAAGAACATTAGACCAGGGGTTCACCTTGACCTGCTGTGGGTGCAGCAGCCTCTGTAACTCAGCATGAATCACAAAATGCCTGCCCTCTCGCGCAGCAGGAGACAGCCCTGCGTGAATCCGTGAATCCACACACAGAGACAGAGACGTTGTGGGGGGAGGGAGCAGGAATTGCTGGTGTTGATTTTAGCCCCTTTCACAGTCACTTCTCCTTGATCTGAACCCCAGATGCCTACTCTGAGGCTCTGAGCTGCCAAGTCTCCCCATGCAGAATAATCTAGAATGCTCCAAGGTTTTCTTATAAAGAAATCAGGAAGCACTGAAAGGAAAATGACAGCAAGCCATGAAGACTGCAACCATCCACTCAGTGAGCACCATCTCACCCCGCCAAATCTTGGTATGAATCAGGAAGCAGGGTTGTCCACAAAGATTTCTCTGCTTACGGGGACACTCAGCAGTATTTGGGGAGGCAATTTCCATCATTGCAGAGAGATAAGCAGGCTTCTGTCTAGGGCTATAAGACATTCAGTGGTGCCCAATTCCCTTGCCAACTAAAGCACATTTTAAAGAAGTCCTGTATGTGCTGCTAAAAAGTGTGTTATTTGACGTCAAGGTGGCAGCAGTCGATTCACGGGAGACTGCTCCTATTCCCTGGGAATGGTCTAAGGAAGTCCCCCCAAGCAGGAAATGGGGACCCCACCTCATCCCACCTGTGGAGTAGGTTGTAAGTTTGTTGACTTCACCACAGGAAAACAGTTTTCACGATGCCTCCGTGAGAGGCAGGAGGAGGTTTATGAGGCAGAATTTTCAAAGTGCACGCTCAGAATAGGGAGGGGCCCTCAGGGGAGGTGCAATTTGGTCTGGCACTGGGTATATTTGTGGGTTTTGTGGATGTGATCGAGGCGAGTGATCTAGGATGCCTGTCGCAGGCAGATTACCATGGTGGCCGATCACGTGTTCGAAGGTGAGAGACACTGTGCACTGGCATCCCTGCCTCCTCCTCAAGGGCCGTGGGAGGAGGAGCTGTTGACAGTTGAAAGACACAAGCCCAGAGCCCAGTCCCCAAGACTGTTCTGTGTTTAAGCCCTTAGGACTGATTGATGATCGATTGATCGATCAATTGATTGATTTCGGAGTAAGTTTCCTCAAAGAGAGCGAGCCTTAAGTAACTGTCATGTCCTGCAGCTGCTGTTTTTCTTAAAAGTACGATTTCGCAATAACAATTGTCCTTGTCACCTTGCTACCTCCCTCATTGCGTCTTCCTACCTCACATTCAAAAAAGGCTGACGCTCGGAACGGAAGACTCCTGGCAGGTGACCAGAAAATCTCCCTGATGCTATTTCTGTTATTCTTTGTCATGGTTATTGTCAGAATCCCTGGGAAGAAAGCATCCAGGAGGAAGAGGAAACGGAGACCGAGTAAGGTCAAATTGTTGTCTCGTCTTTTCAGAGAACACTGTGGATTTCCTTGCCCCAACGCTTCCTGTGGTCTGTGGCGGGGTGAAGGGGACTTTATACAAGGAGAAAATGGAACAAGGCGGTGAGTTCCGTGGTCTTCTGCTCTTTGACTCCTGGGATGAAGGAACTGCTAGAGGGAAGCAGGTGCTTGTGTGTGTAACTGAGCAGGAGAGGGACCAGGAGCCAGGCTGCAGGCAGGGTGGGGCTTCCCAAGAAGGAGCTCTTAAACTTGCCATATCCTGAGCTCTCCATTCCTGCAGGGAATTCATCTGTGAGCCCCAGCACGCTCGGTCCCGTGTCCTTGCCGCTTGCCTTGCTGCTTGTCACAGGGAATGCAGTCTGCCCCACTATCTCTACACGTGGGCAGGATTCAGAGCATCTTGCAAACTAGGAGAAATGGAACCCAGATTCCCCCACCACTGCCCGGCCTTACCAGGGTCCCTCTTGATTCAGGAAAGTGGAGCACTGCAGTTAAGAGCTGGGAGGGTCGAGCTGGACCCAGGAATGGTCTGTGTTTTCATCACAGGACCCTCAGAGAAGAGCATTCGGAATGAGAAGGGAGCTTGGGTCTCACCATCAGAATTCACAATTGAAGGAAAAATGGAAAAATCGAAAAACTGGAAGAGGACTATACGCTGCGAAGGGAAAACCATGAAACAACTGATAGAGGTATTGTAATGACCGGGGGTGGACAGGAAGGGTGGTGGGGTGTGGAGCTGAAAAGTGAAGCAATTTCCATTAGGATTCAGCAGCATGATGGCAAAATTTAGAAAGAGCTAAGTCCTCATTTTAAAAAGTCATGTGTCAAGAATAGATGGGTGCTGGTGGTAAAGTCCTTACATGTAAATAAAGTAGCGGGAGAATTTTAAATGCAAGCCAAGAGATTTGAGGTCAGGAGAGTCTGAAGAAGCTCAGTTCGGTGGTTTGGGCATGTGGCTTTCTGTGAGATCTACCCGGTTGGGCCTGGGTCACTGGTCCCTCTCTGAGGACTTTCCGGGCCACCAAGTGCAAGGTTGGTCTCTCTTCTGACCCCTTGTGGCACTGTGTTCCTGTCCTGAGAACACCCATTGAGGGGGCCTCGTCTGTGATACCAGGATCCAGCACGGTGCCTCCCAGGATCATTTGGAAAGTTATCACAGGGGTGCAATTTTAAGAATTTTTATCTGGACAGGAAGAAATAGGAGAAGAAGGGAGGGTTAGGGAAGGGATCGAGTTTAAGTAACAGGAACAAAATGGTGTTATCATTAAGTGGAGTCCAGAAGAAGATTGTGAAAACGAGGTAATTTTTCTCCTACACATCTTGGGTTTGAATCTAGGGTGCTGACCAGGGACAGATATTTAAGCAGGAGGGAAAACTTCAAAACTAACAAAAGGGTCACTGCAGAATAATCTCATCCATCACCTGCTTCTCTCTTTCAGAGTGGAATTTTGCTCTGTCCTCCAAGGAAGAATCTCAAGAGAAAGGCAAACAGTTGCTAAATTCCCACCACCTTCTCCATCAGTTCGTTTTCAAGCCCAGGGGTCACTCTTACGTACAGCAGCATCATCAAGGCTATGCTGACACCTGACCACATGCACATGCCACAGTTCCCATGGTGAAGTAAATGGCTCTCTGAAATAAAAGTCAAGAAACAGTTCACAATGTCCATGCATTCTTGAAAAAGATCTGGATATTGGGACAACTGCAAACCAAGGGTGTCAGGAATGGCACGCTCCACCGGGGATGTAGGTCAGCAGCATAAGCACCTGCCTGACAGGCGTGAGGTTCTGAATTCGATTCCCAGCACTGAAAAGAAAAGAAATAGCATGCTCTATTGAAAAGCAGATATGACACTGAATGGGACCAGAGCAGTTCTCGGACTTTGGGTCCACCAGAGGCAGTGGAGCCCAGGAGACTGGCCTGGCCCTTGACTGTACATGCCAAGTGTAAGGCAATGCTCCCCTGCTACCATTGAAGGGATAAACCACCATTCTCACTCTGATTTGAAATATCTTGGGGATTGGGGCTGCTCCTTGAAACGCCATAATAGCAAAATAGTACGGAAGAGCAGAAATTGCATCAATGTTATAAAATAAACCAATGCATCCACACAATGAGTAGAATGAATTTTTTTAAAAAACATGTATTTGTAGGTACTGCTAGGGTCTGAATGTCCCTCCAAAACTCACGCTGAAATCCAGCTATAGTATTTGGAGGTCAGACCTTTGGGAGCTAAGGAAGGTTCAATGGGTCTAGAAAGGGGGGTCCCCACCCAAGCAGATTGTGAGGTTCCTTTTTCATATAAAGAGCAGGAAAGCCCTGAACTAGAACTGTCTGCCTGTCACATGATGCCCTGCTCTGCTCGGGGCTCCACAAATGAGGCCATTCAGTCTTGAACTTCCGAGCTCTTGGAACCAGAGCTGAATAAACCTGTGCTGTTTACAGGTGACCCAGGCTGTGGTATACAGTTGCAGTAATGGAAAATAAACTGAGACAATTGAGGTCAGGAGGCCCTCAGGAAGCCTGCGGTGGTAACAGTGTGTATAGTGGGAACCCAGCCTAGTTTATGTTCGTACCTGGTTCTGTCCTGAAAAGGATGTTGGAAGAATTGACAGCACTCATTCTGGGGTAGGATTTCAGGGACTTTTGCCTTCTGAATTCTATACTTAGGCACAGTTGGGACTTTTATAATGATTATTACTGTGTGTGTGTGTGTGTGTGTGTGTGTGTGTGTGTGTGTGAGATGACTATTACTTTCGTAACCAGGAAAAAAATAAAAAATAAAGATCTTTAAAAATCCAGAGCATTAATCAATCGCCACGGTATTGTAGACCTTGTGAGTCTTACGATGCCCCCTGTTGGCAGCAGGACGCAACAGCCAGAGCCCACCTTCAGCCCTTTCTGCTTGGGTTCCCAGCAAGCTCAGACCCACGCAGGCCTTTTCTGCAGCCAGGCTGTCTAGCGTGTCACGGCCACCGCCACCCCCTCTCCCTGCACCCCGGTCTCCTCTGTGTCCAGCTCTGTGCGTTGTGTGTACAACAAGGAGCCCAGATGAAGAGTCTCTGCAACTGCATCTGCGCTTGCGCAATTGGGTGCAGTCCCAGGACCCATGGTGTGCAGGGGTGCAGCTTCAGCTACCCAGGCTCTGAGCCTCCATCTCCACAAGTTCCCAGGTGCAGCAGCAGGGGCTGCTCCCACTGCATGCAGTGAGGGGCTGAGAACACCTTGTGTTGTTTTATGTTTTGTTTTTATGTTTAGCAGAGGCCCACGCCCACCAGTTTACGTGGCTCTGTTGGCTGGTACGGATTCAAGCTGGTGCAAACTTGGCAGGTCATTGCAAAAACAGTGTGTCCTGTAATTTTTAGCTGTTTCAGTTGTAGTTCCAAAGTATTTGATGAGCTTTTTATGTTTTAATTTCTTCCTGTGTCAAGAGGATCCATCTCCCTCTGTCTGGGTCTCTCCAGGGTGTTTTATTCTGGCACATGAGTTGTTTCTCCTGGGAGGCTTTGTATTCTGTTGCTCACTTTGTATTTTGTTGCCATCTTGTCTTCTCTCCTCCTATGCTTTAGTTTTGTAACTTGAACAACTACTTCTAGGAGGAAAATATGTAATTTTCAACTAGTGATTTCTTACTGATTTTGGTTTTTGTTTTGAAATTTTGAATTATTTCTATCCTATTTCTGGTTCATTTTTTTTCTCTAAATAAATAAAAACTCATTCCCACCGCCACTCACAGGAAGCACAGCAGCGCTGAAGCTGGGGGTTGGTGAGCACAGCAGAGAGTGGAGCCAGTGAAGAGACCTTCATTAATCCACGGTCAGTGCTGGGAATGAGACCCCCCCAACATGGGAAGGGCACGACCAAATGGGTGACATGTTGGAATCAGGCAGGAGGAGCCTGAACTGGGAGTGACAGTGACTTCAGTTGGTTCCTCCTTCCCCAGAGCAGATTTGTGGGACTTGCTTGGACTGGGCTGCACCCCTGGCCAGACACAAAGAGCCATCCCAAATTGATTCCCTGTGCCTAGTATGCACTAACCAGGTGAAGACACCTGAAGTTTGGCTGGGCAGGTGGGGAGAGGCAGGCATACGCAGCCTGCATAAACCTCAGTGACAAGAGCAGGCAGGAGAGGGCAGAATTCCCTTGCCAGCGTGCTTCGGAGGAAGCATGGCCAACAGGGAAGGGGGCTGGGACCTGCACTGTAACCCGTGTGGAGGAAGCCAGGGCCATGACATGAGAGAGAGGCAGTAGGGGGCCCCCAGCCCAGAACCCTGAGAGCACTGATCCAGGAGAAGAAAAAACAAGGGAGACTGAGGGCAGCAAACATGCAACATCAGACATGGCTTCAATGGACATTAAGAGATATCTTCAGGACCTTGTAGACGAGCTCAAAACTGAAATATTAAATCAGGTAAAGTAGGATATGAATAGACTAATAAAAGAAATGCTCTCAGGAAGCATCTCTCAGGATGATACAGATGGAAGAAGGGAAGAACACAAAAAAAGGAAAGAAACATTCGATAAAGAATATAAAGAAAATATAGAATACATGAAGCAGATTCAAAGAGACTACCAGGAAATTAAAAATTCCATTGAAAGCTGGCAAAACTCCTTAAAAGAAACTAAGGATAGACTATCATATCTTGAAGACAAGTTTGCAGTGTGTGATCATGAAAGGAAAGATCTCTTAAAAATAACAAGGAAACAGGCAGTAACAATACAAAGGCTAGAAGATGACAAGAGAATCTACAATTTAAGAATAGGAAATGGGAATGAAGAAGCAGGAATACATACAGGCAAATTACAAAGGCTATTCACAGATATAAGTATGGAAAACTTCCCAAGCCTGGGAAAAGAAAATGACATTCGGTTGTGTGAGGCATACAGAACTCCAGCCACCTACAACCAAAGCAGATCTACACCCAGACATATAATAATCAAGATGTCAGAAATTCAATATAAAAACAGAATATTAAAAGCCATCAGAGAAAAGAAACAGATTACCTATAAAGGAAAGCCCATCTGAATCACGGCTGACTTCTCGACACAGACCATCAGATCAAGAAGAGATTGGGGTGAAGTGTTATAAGCCCTGAAAGAAAATAACCTCCAGCTCAGGTGATGTATCCTGCAAAACTGTCACTAGAAGTTGATGGAGAAACAAGATGCTTCCATGACAAAGAGGAACTGGGGGAGTTTGTGAACACCAATCCAACCCTGCAGAGAATACTGAAGGACATTCTAGAGAGAGAGAGAGAAAAATACCAGGATTTTAGGAACAGTGGCAGAAAGGCCTCAATGAGTGGGGCAGGCAGTAGAATGAAGGAGAAAAGTAGACAAACAAAGGCAGAAAAACAGCATAGCAGAAATGAGGCAGAGAAGGATAACTAGAAACTATAATATAGATGGTCTTGATACACTATATTGTAAATAGTGCACCAGGATTTAAAACCCACATTACCCACACTACTCTGCTTAGATGTATTATATTCTGTTCCAGTCATTTTTACCTGTTCTAGATTTGAGGGCACAGACAGTAATCCTGAAAATAACAGGATATAGTACAGTAATCATTCTTAATTTCCTATTAACTTAATCTAAAGCTCTGTAAAACCTACACTGTTTTACCATGACTGATCGTAATCGAATCTGGTTTGTTGGGTCGCTATTTTGTATTGATAGATTTTATTCAAAGCTGTTAGGATTGGTAATATCAAGTCTGACAGTATAGGCAACTGCACTTAAGATGATAAGATCCACTAGAATATCCACTCTGGTTTGATTATTACCTGCCTTTGAAGTTTTATACTGTCTACAATATTTTATTTTTACTAATATTGTTATTTACTGCTATACTCAATCATACTGCTATGTTCAATTATGCCTGTTGATGTAGACATTCTATTGAAGATAATAAGAAACAACACAGTAATCCTTCTAGATCATCTTGTACTGTGGTTTTATATGACTTTTTGGTTTCATGTTTTTATAGGAATTTGTTTTGTTTTGTCTTGCTAAGTTTTGTTTTTCCCTCTAATACAGAAAGTATAGAAATACATGCAGAGATTCATGCATGCATAGCTGTCTACACTCTCACTGTTTGACTATCTACTTTGTATGCTTTAATTTTGTAACTTGAGCAACTATTTCTAAAAGGACAATATGTAATTTTAACTAGTGATTTCTTATTGTTTATGTTTTTTTTTTTTTGAAATTCTGTATTACCTCTACCCTTTACATGCTTTTGTTTCTCTTTAAATAGAAGAAAAATGAAATAACAAAACAGATCAGTAAGGTACTGAGCAAGCTGAAACAGGATATTAACAGATAATGGACTTAAAAAGCAAAGGGAGGAAAAGAAAGTGCTCTAAATGATACAAATGCATATATGTTTAAGTGTGTAGGATTGATACCCATATTACTAAGTTTTTGTTGAATTGTTGAACAGAACTGTCTGCAGCCTCACTGTTTGAATATCTACTTTGTATGCTTTAATTTTGTAA
This sequence comes from Hydrochoerus hydrochaeris, assembly GCA_004027455.1. Taxonomy (NCBI): domain Eukaryota; kingdom Metazoa; phylum Chordata; class Mammalia; order Rodentia; family Hydrochaeridae; genus Hydrochoerus; species Hydrochoerus hydrochaeris. The sequence continues at coordinate 29,245 of PVLA01005342.1, forward strand.
GTTGAACAACCATTTCTAAGAGGACAATATGTAATTTATCAACTAGTAATTTCTTACTGTTTATTTTTGTTGAAATTTTGTATTATTTCTACCCTTTTTTCTGTTTTGCTTTTTTTCCCTCTTTAAGTAAACTTTTTAAAAAAATGTTTAAAAAAAAAGTAAAGCATACAAAGTACACATCTAAACAGTGAGACTGCAACCAGATCTGTTTGTCTATCCAACAAAAACTTAGTATTATGGTCATCAATCCTACACACTCAAACATACTTGCAGTTATATCCTTTAGAATACTTTCCTTTCCTCTCTCTTTTTTTACAATAACTATAATCAATTCTCATAAACTGTTTAGAAGTTCTACACATGTATATGTCTCTACATGCATACCTAGCCTTTCTGTATTAGAGAGAAAAACAAATCAACAATACAAATTCCTAGAGAAACATGAAGTGAGAGGAACATATAAAACCACAATACTAGGTGATCTATGGTTGTCACCATGATGTCTCCTGTTATTTTCAATAAAATTGTCCATATGGTCAGGCATAGTACAATTAAACTTAGTGGTACATAGCACTATTAATAAAAACCAAACATTTATTTTTTATTTTTGCCCTTATAGACTTCTGGCTCTGTTAGAGCTTTTTCTATTTTCCATAGAAAAATAACAGTTAAACAAATACTATAGGGTTATCAAACTTACTGAACTATCTGCTATCTTCTCCAGGCTTTATACGCTTACGCTGTCCAGAGCCAGCGTCTATGAAAGATCTTCAAAACAGAAGCCAAATACAGGTTTTAAGTCTGATATTAAAAAAATAATAATAATTAATGGCCTAGTGGTCAAAAAATACATCTCTTTATGTGTTTCTTTACCATTGTTATAATTAAAATAGGAAAACACTAAAATTCCTTATTAATGGCTAGGGAAAAATCTGTATGTTCTTAAGCTGCACCTGTTACAGTATTTAGATAAATATCTCAAAATGAATAGAAATTAATATTAAAGATAAGAGACTTATGCCAAATGCTACTGATTTCTACCACTGTGGGAGGACCAACTATTCAACAATATTCTACTTTAATATCTAACCCCGCTTGAATAATACAATTAGAAAATGAAGCCTAAGTGTCAGTGTGTGGCTAATGTTCTTGTCCTCTTTCCCAGATCATCCAAAAGGAATGGCTCAATCAAGCAGCCAAAGCGTGGTCACCTTTGGATCAATCAGGTGAGATTTCTGATCCCTGTATTGGGAATGCATCCCCAGAGTCAGTTCATCAGTGCAGATAATACAGCTCTCAGACACCAAGAAATCTTAACAAGGCAAGGCTTTACTTCTATAGAAGGGCAGGGACACACTCTAGCAGGAGGCAGCAGGCTCTGTGTGAGAAGCATCTGACCCTTTTCCCATTGGCCGCATTGGAGGTTTACAATCTATCCTGATTGCCTAGTTTAAGCAGCATGAGGGAGGGGAGGAAAGCCTGGAGGTATGGGAGATGAAATGCCCCTGGCTGTTGATAAGTTGTCTTTGGCTGTCAGCTGTGTTCCCTGAATCTTAACTGAACAAACACTCCATAACTCAGTGTGCTCAAAAAAGGAGGGTAGGAGCATCCTTGAGTGAACTGGAGTCCAAGATAGAGCTACTCTGTTATTCATGTTTTTTATAGAAAAGACAGGGCTGGGGTTCCTTACACCTGAGTAGGCAGGAGTAGTACAGCCCTGCCTCAGCCTAAAGCAGTTATAAGAAATGGATCCTCACTGCTTATGCACCCCCTAAGACTAAGGGATGGAATTCTCAGGCAGGAAGATGAGGTGGGATAGCAACTTTAAACAACTTAAACATCAGTTGGGAGGCAACAATGGTACGGACACAGCACACTTTCATCTCCAAATCATAAACCCGGAGCACAAGACATCTGCATCAATTGTCTGAACGATACCAGCATAAATCTTTCTCTTGAATACACTCAGAGAAATCAGAAGTATAATTATCTTAATTATCTTTTTATATACATATACATATACATAGTTGTTTCTTTCAAATTTTCACACTAGTGAGACAACACGGTGTTTACACATATGTATCTGACTAATTTCACTTGTGAGTATGGTCTCAAGTTGCATCCATTTACCTATAGTCTCAAGTTTATCTTTCTTTATGGCTGAGTAGTATTCCATTATACAAAAGTAGCACATCTTTTTAAATCCATTCCTTAGTTGATGGGCATTTAGGCTGCTTCCAAGATCTGACTATTACAAATTGTGCTGCTATAGACATGGGTGAACATAAATCACTGTAGTATAATGTTTTTAATTCTTCTGAGAAGATACCAGAAGGGGAATAGCTGGGTCAAATGGGACCTCCAATCCCAGTTTTTTGAGAAATCTCCACACTGATTTCCACAGTGGTTGCGCTAGTCTACACTTCCACCAACAGTGGAGAAGAGTTCTTTTTTCTCCACAGCCCCACTAGCATTTGTTAGTGGTTGATTGCTTGATGAAAGCCATTCTTTCTGGGATGAGGTAGAATCTCAGTGTTGTTTTAATTTGCACCTCTTGAGTGATGAATGGTGTTGAACATTTTTTTATATATTTATTTGTTGTTTGTATTTCTTCTTTGGAGATGTGTATATTCATCTCAGATGAATCATCTTGGATTGGTCTTTAAATCTGGGAAGGCTGATTTTTTTGAGTTCTTTGTATGTTCTCAGTAGTAATCCTTTGTCTGAGGTACAGCTACCAAACATTTTCTCCTACATTGTGGGTTGTTTTCAGGCTGTGTTGGGTTTTGTTGCTGTACAAAAGCTTATCAATAGGGTGAGATCCCAGTTGTTCATTCTTGGTGATAGTTCCTGTGTAATCTAAGTATTGTTCATAAAGTCTTGGTCTGCACTAATATCTTCAAGAGTTTCACCTACTCTATGTTCTAGCAGATTTGTTTCTGTTTTAATATTAAGATTTTTGATGTGTTCTAATTTTGGCTTATTGCATGGTGAAAGATATAGGTCCAATTTTAATCTTCAGCATATGGAGAGTCAGGTTTTCCAGAACCATTTATTAAATAGGCTGTCTCTCTTGCAGTGGAATGTATTTAGCACCTTTGTCAAAGATAAGGTAGCTTAGAATGTCTGGAGTTGTTCCTGCATCTCCTAATTTGTTCCATTGATCTTTGGGTCTGGTTGTTTGGGGGGTTTGTTGTTGTTGTTTGCTAATATCATGCTGTTTTTATCACAATATCTTTACAATATAATTTCAAGTGTCTCTCTTGATCTTTTCTTGTCATGTCTACTCCACACTATTCTTCTGCCTCTTTCAATCAACTAGGGTATCTCTTAAAGTCATTTTAAAGAATATGACATGTTTTCTGAGTCTTTACATATTTCAGAATGTCTTATACTTGCCTATAAATGAACAACACATTTTACTCCAATACAACTTCTAACCTTCAACCCTGACTTAAACTTTGTCTCACTAACTTTGGACAATATGTTCTACAACTCTGAAGTCTAAGTCCAGCCAGAGTTTTATTTGTTAGTGTGTAGACACTAATGAGATTTCTTTTATTAACTCTATAGGCAGTTATGTATTTAGTTATTTTTGCCAGGCTTCAAGATAGTTGTTACAGCTTGTGTCTAGATGTCCCTTCAAAGCCTCAAGAAGTCATGGGGGGAGAGCATGGTCCAGGGAGAACCAGGAAAGAAGCTAAGTCCTTGCCTGCAAGCCAACCAGAGCAAGGATGGGAAGAACCAGGAAGGAATCTAAGCCCCTGCCTGTGAACCAGCTGGAGCAAGAAATGAGAAAAAAACAGCACCCTCCCACCCTGTGAGCAACCAGCTGATGTGGAGGAACTGTATGTTTGATTGACTTCACAAGCGTAAAGCTGGTAGTCTGAGAAACTATTTAGAGGACAACAATGTGTGATATAGTAACTATTGTAGATTTCCGACTGTCTTTACCACTGTTTAGATTCATTTTATTGTTCTGTTTTATTCCTTTTAAAATTAAATGCAAGAGTGGGAACTCCAGCCAGAGGCACCCAGCCGGCTTAAACTCTGACCTCCCCTGTGGCCCTGCCTTCTCCACAGAGGACCTTTTGAGACCAGCAAACTCCAGCCAGAGCTCCCACCCTTTCTCCCAGCACCTTGGACTACAGTGGATTAACTATGCTAGCTTGAGGGGAGATTCAGTGACTGTCTCACCCAATCAGAAGATCTCGGCAGGCTCCAGTCAGTGGGTGAGTATGCCCCTAAAATAGAGGAGGGAGTCAATGCAAATAGAGATGTCCAGTGGATAAATAGGGCCAGTAGTAAAGCCCCCTCCAACTAACTGTAAGACATTGGTGAGTCTGACACGAGTGGGGGTGACTACTTCCCGCACACAGAAAACATCAGACAGATTGAGAAGGGTGCCAATAAGGACTCCCCCAACTTGGAGAAAATCAAAAGGGCTTATGAGACACACAGGCACACAATAGGGACACAGTAGGGCCTCAGCCAACACAAATACTGTAGACAGGGAGATTTGGTGACCTGGAATAACCTGAAGATAAAGTAATAGTGGAAACTAAAAATTACTACTAGGCTTGACAGTCCAGGAAATAACATAGAACTCACCCAACAGGCCCAGTAGTGGGAAGTCAGGTGACTGGCCCACCTCTTCATTGTGGGACCCAGCAATTGGACAAACATTAACCTTACATTAAGACCCAAAGATACGTACTACCAACAGTTGACACTAGTGTGACTGAAAGACCAAATATTAACTCAAAAGGGGAAAATGGCCAAAGGACAAAGCAAAATGCAATCTCAAACATCTAGCCCACTAGGGGCAAGTACAGGAGACATTGAAATAGAGGACTTCAAATGTAACACACCAGAAACCTCTGAAAAGATAATGAATAAAATAAAAAAAACAACTCCATGAGGCTATAGAGGAAATTAAATTAGAATTGTTCTCTCATGTAAAGATAGAAATAACAACCTTAGTAAAAGAGTTGCTGAGCACAGCTAAAGAAGAAATAGAGAAAAAAGTACAGGAGCATGGGAAACTGATTGAAACCTTGACTGAGCAATATAGAAAACATGCAGAATTCATGAAACAAACTCAGACATCCAAGAAACAAAAAATTCTATTCAAAGTGTGCAAAACTGTTTAAATGAAGCTGAGGATAGGATTTCAGACCTCAAGGATAGGATCACAATTAGTAATCATGAAAGAATAGAACTTTTAAAAATAACAAAGCAGCATGAAATGACAATCCAACAGCTTCAAGATGATGCCAAGAGAAAAAAATATAAGGTTAATAGGCATCAGTGAAGAGGCAGGAGTCAATGCAAATGACATAGCCAAAATATTCACAGAGGTAATAGAAGAAAATTATATCTGATATGCAGATAAGTGATGCATATAGAGCACCAAACTGTCACAACCAACATAAATCTGCACCCAGACATATAACAATTAAGGTCTCAGATATACAGCATAAAAACAGAATACTGAAAGCTGTTAGAGAAAAGACACAACTCACCTATCAAGGAAAACCCATTAGAATCACAGCAGACTTTTCAGCACAAACCCTCAAGTCAAGATGAGCTTGGAGTAAAGTATTTCAAACCCTGAAAGAAAACAACTTTCAACCCAGACTGATGTACCCAGCAAAACTTTCATTCAAGTTTCATGGAGAAACAAGGTACTTCCATGACAAAGAACAACTGAAGAAATTCACGTCCACCAGGCCAACCTAGAAAGAGTATTGAAAGACATACTAGATAGAGATAAAAATGACCACAACCCCAAGAACAACAACAGAAGGAAACCACCAGGTAGGACAAGCAATTAAACAAGGAGGAAAAGCAGAAAGCAAACAACTGGAACATAACATGGCAAAGTCGAGCCAGTACATATCAGTGACATCCATAAACGTAAATGGCCTCAATTCATGTATCAAAAGAGACAGGCTGACAGAATGGATCAAGAAACAGGATCCCACAATATGCTGCATACAAGAAACAATCTGACCCAAAAGAAAACTCATAGATTAAAAGTCAAGGGATGAAAAACAGTATTCAATGCAACAGGAACCCAGAAAAAAGCAGGGGTAGATGTTCTATTTGCTGACAATGTGAACTTCAGACCTAATATGATTAAAAGAGATAAAGGTCACTACATACTCATTAGTGGAAAATTCAAGAAGAAGAACTAGCAATCATAAATATATATGCACCAAATACAGGAGCACCCAACTATAAAAGATAGGTACTAACAGACATGAAAAACCAAATACACAAGAACACAGTTATAACAGGGGACCTTAACACTCCATTATCACAAAGAGATAGATCAGCTAGACAAAAAGTCAGCAAAGAAATAATAGAATTGAATCATACTTGCAAGCAATTGGACTTAGTAGATGTTTAGAGAGTGTTCCACCCAACCACATCAGAATACACAGTCTTCTCAGCTGCACATGAGACATTCTCCAAAATAGACCACATATTATCCCATAAAACATTCTTAAGTAACTGCTAAGGTACTGAAATTATCCCATGCATACTATCTGACCATAGCACACTGAAATTGGAAATTAATGGCAAAAAAACCTGCAAAATCTGCATAAATACATGGAAATTAAATAACAACCTTTTGAACAACCAGTGAGCTACAGATGAAATTAAAGAAGAAATAAAGCAATACCTACAATTCAATGAAAATGAAGAAACAACATCCTGTAACCTGTGGGATGCAATGAAAGCAGTCCTAAGAGGGAAATATATAGCAATAAGTACTCATATCAAGAAAACAGAATGAACACAAATAAACAACCTAATGCTTCATCTCAAGCTGCTAGAAAAAGGAGAGCAAGCTAAACCCAAAGCTCATAGAAGAGAGGAAATTGTAAAGGTTAGAGCAGAAATCAATGCAATTAAAACTAAAAAAACAATACAAAGAATTAATGAATCAAAAAGCTGGTTTTTTGAGAGAATAAGCAAAATCGACAAACCTCTAGCTAACCTCATAAAGAAAAAGAAAGAAAAAAACCCAAATTCATGCAATAAGGACTGAAAAGGGGGAAATTACTACAGATCCCATGGAAATTCAAAAGATCATGAATACCTACTTTGAAAATCTCTACTCACATAGAGTGGAAAACACAGAGGAAATGGACAGATTTCTAAAAACATATTAACTACCAAAGCTCAACCAAGAAGATATAGCAATTTTGAATAACCCAATATCAGCTATTGAAATTGAAAATGTAATTAAAACTTACCAACAAAGAAAAACACAGCCTGATGGATTCATGGCTGAATTCTACAAGAAATTTAGAGAAGATTTGATGCCAATACTCTTTAAACTCTTCAATGAAATTGAAAAGGAAGCAGTCCTCCCTAAATCATTCCTGGAGGCAAGTATCACTCTGATACCAAAACCAGAGAAAGACCCAAACAAAAAGGAGAACCAAAGGCCAGTCCTACTAATGAACAGTGATGCAAAGATTCTCAATAAAATACTGGCAAATAGAATGCAGCAAATCATCAAGATTATACATCATGACCAAGTGGGATGCATTCTAGGAATTCAGGGATGGTTTAACATATGCAAATCAATAAATCTGATACACCATATCAACAGAGCCAAAAACAAAAACCACATGGTCATCTCAATAGATGCAGAAAAAGCTTTTGATAAAGTCCAACACATGTTCATGATACAAACCCTTCAGAAACTTGGACTACACAGTGTCTACCTCAATCTTATAAAGGCCATCTATGACAAACCAACAGCCAGCGTTATACTAAATGGACAAAAACTGAAAGCTTTCACTTTAAAATCAGCAACAAGACAAGGATGTCCACTATTACCACTCCTATTCAGTATAGTTCTGGAAACACTAGCCAGGGCAGTCAGACAAGAGAGAAAAATAAAAGGATTAAAGATGGGAAAAGAAGAAGTTAAATTATCACTATTTGCAGATGACATGATAGTCTATATAGAAGACTCAAAAACTCTGTTAAAAGACTATTAGAAGTAATAAACAAATTCAGCAGTGTAGCTGGATACAAAGTGAATGCTCAAAAATCAATAGCATTCGTGTACACAAAAACTCACCGAGGGAGAAATTATGGAAATATCACCCTTCACATTAGCATCTAAAAAAATGAAATACTTAGGAATCAACCTAAGAATGTAAAAGGCCTATATGATGAAAATTATACTATGCTAAAAAAAAGAGATTGAAGAGGATATTAGAAAATGGAAGAATATTACTTGCTCTTGGTTAGGAAGAACCAACATTGTGAAAATGGCCATACTCCCAAAACTGTTATACAGATTTAATGCAATCCCAATCAAAATACCATTAACATACTTCACAGATCTGGAGAAAACACTCCTAAAATTCATTTGGAGACAGAAGAAACCTAGAATAGCAAAGGCAACTGTGGGCAACAAAGGCAAGACAGGAGGCATCTCAATTCCTGACTTGAAACTATACTACAAAACCACAGTGATAAAATCAGCCTGGTACTGGCCAAGAAATAGATCTGAGAGGGCCACCCCAGGGCAAGAGCCATCAGTGTTTCCTGAGATCTGCGCCATGTTGGAACTTGGGGCACTGGGAAAACAAGGAGCCAGATCACCACTCTGGTAACAGCCTGTGAGCCTACTGGTGTGTGGGCTAAGAATCAAACATGCATCTCATCCTCCCCCACCCTCCGTGAGCAAGTGGGAGCCAGAGATCTGAGCATCTCTTGCAAGTTTGACTATATGCAATATAGCAAATAAGGGGGATTTCCTTCTGCCATCCCTTTGAAGGCAAATATCTTTGTCACTGTTTTGCTCTGTTCTGATTAATGGTATTGCTCTATTCAATATTCTGTTTTTATACGTTTGGTATTTCCTTTGATTTTGCTGAACCTGATTGAAGGAACAACTGTTGTGAAGAAAATTAGATATACTATTGTATCTATTGCTGTTATCCCAGTAATCTGCTGTGAAGTTCTGTACCAATTTCATGACACTGTCTCAATTGGCTTTGTCCCATCTTGTTCTGCTATATTTTACTACCTTCAAAATTAAAAATAAATAAATAAATAAATAGAAATAGACCTAAGGATCAATGAAACACATTAGAAGATGCAAGCACAACTACAAAGACACTCAGCTACCTGATATCTGACAAAGGGACTAAACATGTCCACTGGAAGAAGAAAAGCCTCTTTAATAAATGATGTTGGAAAAATTGGTTCTCCACATGCCAAAGACTGAAAATATGTCTATCACCATACACACAACTAAAGTCTTAATGGATCAAAGATCTAAATATTAAAACAGAAACACTAAATCTACTGGAAGACAAAGTAGGTAGAAATCATGGAGACATAGGAGTAGGCAGAGAATTCATGAACAAAACGCAAACTGTATGGGAAACACTTCAAAGAGTCAACAGCTGGGATCTCATATTATTGAAAAGTTTCTGCACTTCAAAAGAAATCATCAACAGAGTGAAAAGAAAACCCATAGAATGGGAAAGAATTTTAGCTAGCAACCCCTCAGACAAAGGACTTATATCCAGAACATATAAAGAAAAACATCAAGCCCCCCAAATTCAAAGACCCTTTCCAAAAATGGGCATCTGAGAGGAGAAGACAAGATGGCTAATCAGTGAGCAACAAAATACAAAGCCTCCCAGGAGAAACAATTCATATGCCAGAATAAAACACCCTGGAGAGATGCAGACAGTGGGAGATGGATCCTCTTGACACAGAAAGAAATTAAAATGTAAAAAAGTTCTTCAAATATTTTGGGACTACAACTGAAACAGCTAAAAATTAAGGGACACAGCATTTTTGCGGTGACTCGCCAAGCTTGCACCAGCTCGATCTGCGCCAGCCGGCAGAGCCGCCCAAACACATTCCCACTGCTGCTCATAGGAAGCACAGCAGCACTGAAGTTGGGGGTTGGTGAGACTAACGGAGAGCGGAGCCGGCAAAGAGACCTTCATTAATCCACAGTCAGTGCTGGGAATGAGACCCCCCACACACATGGGAAGGGCACGACCAAATGGGTGACATGTTGGAATCGGGCAGGAGGAGCCTGAACTGGGAGTGACAGTGACTTCAGTTGGTTGCTCCCTCCCCAGAGCAGATTCGTGGGATTTGCTTGGACTGGGCCACGCCCCTGGCTGGGACCCAGTGAGCCATCCCAAATCAATTCCCTATGCCTAGCAAGTACTAACTTGGTGAAGGCAGCTGAAGTTTGGTTGGCCCAGTGGGGAGGGGCAGGCATACGCAAATGCTGCATACACCTCAGTGACAAGAGCAAGCAGGAGAGGGCAGAATTCACTTGCCAGCATGCTTTGGAGGAAGCGTGGCCAACAGAGAAGGGGGCTGGGACTTGCACTGTAACCTGTGTGGAGGAAGCTAGGGCCATGACAGGAGAAAGAGACAGGAGGAGGCCCCCAGCCCAGAACCCTGAGAACACTGAACCAGGAGAAGGAAAAATAAGGGTAACTGAGGGTGGCAAACACACAACATCAGACATGGCTTCAATGGACCATGAGATATCTTCAGGACCTTGTAGATGAGGTCAAAACTGAAATATTAAATCAGGTAAAGCAGGATATGAGTAATAAAAGAAATGCTCTCAGGAAGCATCTCTCAGGAAGAAGCAGATGGAAAAAGGGAGGAACACAAAAAAAGGAGAGAAATATTCGATAAAGAATATAAAGAG